>DF241372.1:0-12516 GCA_000507305.1 Breviolum minutum Mf 1.05b.01 | reverse complement strand
GTACCTATATTGGGTGTGGCCCCTTCCAGTAACAGTGGTGCATGAAGGCTTGTAGGGATTCCCTACTAAACATGTAGTACTCCTGGTGGTCGCTGTTATTGAGAGGGGGCCGACACGCAATGTGAATATACGTATTATGTATATATATATATATATATATGGTTGTACTGTTTTTTTGAACATACCTGGGGTCCAAATTGAAAAGATACCCAGGGGCTTGGAATCTCTCATGTTCAAGAAAAACTACATTTGGGAATCTTTGAAAACTACGGACTGGAACATCAAAATTTGAGTTCGAAATTCATCCATTTTCAGGATTTCACTCACACCCTTCACTTGATGCGGGATTTGCTCAAAAGTCCAGGCAACGATTGGTCGAGTTCTGCGTGGAAGTGCTTCGGTGTTTCAGAAGGGAAGTGCTTGGGGTATCGATGAAGCCTTTTCATGATGGGAGCGATGTAGAGTTGAGCTTACCAACGAGATCAGTCAACAACCCCTGTACATATATACATATATGGAATGCATATTCACCACCAAAATGATGCTGAATCATGAAAAAGGGTTAAACCATTGTTATATTTAAGGTGTCGTAGGGTTCTAAGGGGGGGGTGGATGCAGTTGATGCCGATGCTAGGTTCTCAACTACATGTTGGTGCGGTTTGGGGCAGTGACAACGACACTCACATTCGAACAAGATGGGCCCCTACTAGTTTTATATGGAGTTATAACCACCATAAACAGCCTTGTAAATGGGTAATTGGGGTTAAAACACCTATATATAAATGGAGTTATAACCCTACTTATAACCTGTCAGGGGCCCACTTTGTGTGAAAATCAGTTGGTGATGCCCCACGGCAGTTTGGGTAGTTTATTTGCTTTGGCGAAGGAAGTTTAACTTTGCGCAGGCGTAGTTCGTGGAATGATACACCCCCAGAAAATTTGCGTCTGGAACCTAAAAATCACCCTAAATTGAAATCCAGAAAATCATCGGATCCAACCACCTCCATTACTTTGGGGTTCAAAATGTTGATTTTCCACTTTGTGTCATGTCTCTGGCACACAGAATTTGAAGCTGGTAACCGTTCGGGAGCGTCGATGGAGATTTTTCATCATGCTTTCGCTGACCTCCGAAGGCTTTGGAAAAGTATGTCGTTCAGAAAGATAGAAAGGTTTCAGCGGGGATCATAAAATTTCTCATTTTGGGGGGTTTCCCTTATGCTAGTGCATTGTTTGGGTTTCAAGGCCAAATAGCATGTTCCAATTATCAAGGGGTTTCAATACACCTATTCCATCTGGTGGACTGTAAGATAGTATTTGGTGACTTGCTAGAACCTCAATTGCAATCATCCAAAACTGGGTTGGCAGTGGAAATTTTCAAATCCGATCTTTTGCATATGGTATGGAATCATGGGAAACTACTGCTGGCTAAAAATCCTGTATTCTTTTGGGTGTCAGTTTATCCTACAAAAATCATTTAAAAACTACACAGTTATAAATGGAGTTAGATAGCCCCTATACATGGCCTTGTAAATGGGTATCTGGATTATAACCCCTGTAAGTGGAGTTATGGGCCCCTAACTCAACCTTCAACCAGGGTGAAATGACTTGAGGCCATGGTGGGCTTGAAGAATTTCAGTGAAAGCGTTTTCACCATGGATGGGCGACCGAAATCCGGTGGGCCGTCATCCAACAAAAATGCATGCCTGTACTGCTGAATAAAACGCGAATTTCCATGTGTCTTTTGCTGGCGACGTGTTTGTTTCTTTTTTATAGTGAGTTATGGAAGCGGTTTGAGGGTTGAGGTATCCCCCCAAGAAAATCCGTAAGAATTTGTGGAGCAATACCTTCTCGAAGTTTGCCATAGCCTTTGAAAAGTTGCAGGAAAGTAATCTTCCAACCACCAAATTTTCAGCCTTAATTCAGGTTATGGATTTACAACGAACTGCCCAGATTTATAGGGAAATTCCTTTCAGATTCATTAGTTTGCCACATTTGAAGTGTAGAACCTATAGAACCTTGTTTTGATTTTTTTCTCTGGAACTTTCCATTGGATCTTCTGTCAAGAATCCAATGGAAACAGGGTAGTCACTCAACCTTTTTTTCCTTTTCCTTTTGTCAAATGGAGCTAAGAAACACCTTTTTTTTTCAGCAAGATGGATTTGTTGTTGTGATGTTTTCATTGGCCCTCTTTTTGCTCCGGAAAATGATTACGATTTCCGCTGAGGCTTGAAGAATGTTGATATTCCAATTTGATCCATTTCTTCGCATCCCCGTTGTCCTCTATATGCTGCAGTTGCAAGGCCCAAGCTTTGCGGCTTGTCATTTCACGGTGCAGCTGCAGCATTTTTATTCGAATCGCTGATCCAAGACAGGTCCCAAAAGAATCTTACGGATTCGTTTCTTTTTTTTTGCCACTGAGTCATTAAGATTTGACAAAATGTATTATGTGTTTCTTTAAACACTTGCTACTGTGACTAGTCCCAAGGTTTTTTTTCCCGGATGGTGAGGATGGTTGCCTGCCATGGTGAGAGCTGAAGAACATGTGTTACTTGGCGACAGGTAATTTTGACATCCTGTTTAGCAGCATCGATATTTCGCAGCCAATCCAGGTCTCCCAAGTTGACGACCAAACTACTGGGGCGCTTGCGCTTGCGTGGAGATTTGGGACGCTTGCAGCAGGACGGCGGTCAAGGGGATGTGGCCTAGGAGATGGCAGATGAAAATGAAAACTTAAAGTAACTGCAAGAGGATCAGAGCTGGGTGAAAGTAGTGGTTCAGTTTTTTTTTGAAAGAAGCACCTGCACCAAAAGCCCATTGATTAATCAAAATCATCATCATCATCATCATCATCATCATCATCATCATCATCATCATCATCATCATCATCATCATCATCATCAGTGTCAGTGTCAGTATGGGTATCGGTGTCAATCAGTTAAGTGGACCCTTGGTCCGATAGTATCGGGCTTGCAGGCTTTGCTGAGCTTGGAATCCAACAACTTGCAGGCGAGGAGAGGGTGGCAACGTCGTTTTTCAAGTGTTGGTGGATATCTTGCCAACCTTATTGTGTACCCACCAGGGAACCAACTAAAATCATGGAGGGGACATGTTAGTTCCCAGCAAGGTAGTCACTTGCATCAGCAATCCAAATTACCAGCGAAATTCTTTTTGAATTGAAAAATGGATGATGCAACAGATTCGACTCCTATTGACACCGATCCAACTTGAGACTCGGACGCTCCACCAGAACTGATACACTTGTATCAAGTTTGTGATACTAACACATGTTGAATCCATAATGAATCCATACTGAATCCATCTGAATCCACAGTGAATCCATCATGAATCCCAGGTCAATGCCTTTCACTACACTTCTTTGATGTCGGCCTTTGAGAAGCTCGGCCTGATTGCCAGTCGATGTCATGTTGTTCCGGGATGCGAAGCACTGAGGAAACAGACTCGTTGGCAAAGACCTTTGAGCATCGCCGACTCGATGAAGCAAAAACAGGTGGGTGGGTTTCGGACCAAACTGAACTGAGCTGATGGGTGGATTGATGGATTGATGTGGACATGGATGTTTTTTTTTCACATCGAAACATTCCACAAAAAAAAAAACCATCGATTTTAACCTCAATCAAAAAGAGACACCGAAAGAAATCCATGGTTCCTAAAAAGCAAGCAATTTCCAGCCAGCAATTTCCAGCACACCTGACATGATGATTTTTCAATGAAGCGAACTTCAGGCAGGTCGTGGTGGTGTTTTCCCCAGTTTCGGAATTTCGGTCCTTCCGTTGGATCGGGCAGGTGGCCTTGGATGCGGTTTCTCGCAACGTGGTCCTTGCAGCATGTGCTGCTGGAGCACAATGGGACTTGGCGCTGAACTGCTGGGCAGCAGCTCCTGCAACGCAGCGAGGTGCCTGTAGATAGACATGTAAATTCATGTAAATACAGTCTACGGATATTTGCTTGGACCTTAAGCAGTTTCACAGGTCATGTTTAAAGTTTTTGATACTTTTGATGGATTACTTCACGCTTTGAGAAGGGATAGGTATGGATAGGTTCCACCTCAATGACTTTGACAAACTGAAATGATTCCAGTGATTCCTCAGTACCAATTTGGAAACCTTGGTTTTGAATTGTGTGGGCTTTGATGAATAAATCTTGAGTTGGGATTTGGGATACTTTAGACCATCTTTTGGTTTCAACTCACTAAAAACTTATTTGAAGGACTTACATACACTATATACGTACACGGTACATCAATGTACATCATAATACACAATATTCCATCTCTATTGTGTGTCACGATTACCAGTTCTCAGAAGTTGACTCTATTGCAGCGAATTCTCCATTTCCCCTTTAGTAGAATCCTGAAGGCTTTCACTGAAAGCCAGGTTGTAATGCTCTACTACTCTCCTTCGAAAGGGCCAAAGCATCGTTGGCACAAGGATTCTTGTTGCTTGGAGCAACAAAAATAGCAAAAACATACAAACACTTCTCCCCCGAGTGAAGTGAATCGTGGCATCCGCCAACTTGGAATCCGTCCAAAAACGTCCGGTGAATCTCCGAGGCGACGGATGCCCAGCTGGAAGGTGTATCCGAACCAGAACAGTTCCTGAACGCTCTTAAAATTTGGGGAAAGCAGGTGTTTGAAATCGCTTGAAATGACGAGTTTTTTTATTTGCATTTCTGACAGTTTTGATTTGTGTCATGTATACATTATATCATGTATCGAAAAAAATGACTCATGACCCCTGAATTCACCCATCCATCCATCCGGCTGATTGGGGTGCTTCATGGATTTTCATGGCCTCCCAACAAAAATGGGTTGCGGCCTTCAGGTTATGGCACTTGCATGCGTGCAGCTGGACGCCTGGAGGATTGGCCATGTGCCATTTGTTTGCTGCAGGAGATGCAGGTGCATTCATGGATGACAGGCATCCAGGCTCAGGTGTTACAAACATGGTGCAAAAACAAAAAAGTACGATGTCAGATCCTCTTATGAATTACAAATTATACCTACTGTAAGTCAGTGTCTTATCTGGATCGCATTGGATTTGAAGAGATAATTCAGGTGTGCAATGAAAGTAGCAGATGTGTTTCATCCATTTGCGACATCAGGTGGTGGCTTTGCTGCCAAGCCTTGTAGCGGTGAGCTGTGCATTGAATGCCATGACGTTATGGAACTGGACGCTGCGGCTGCTGCAGATGTCACCCTGGCTGGTGGGAAAAGTGTCATGACATGGGACCAAATGTCGTTGATTCGAATGATATCAAAACATTCAGAAGTTATGTAAGTGATACTAAAATATATCGACAGGATGACTGTGTTCCGTGCTATGGTTTCAGTTATGACAGTTTAGTGGCCTTTTTGTGTAAGTGTGGCAATGATCATGATCCCTTCATGATCGTTTGTCGCAGACGGCGGCAGGATGCCGTAGCTGTTTGCGCGGCAGTCAGCACCTTTCAGCAATGGCCACTTGGCGTTTGGTCAATTTCCGGTAGATTTCCCAGCCGGTGAAACAGATCCATCAACTCCACTGGATCTCTAAGGCATTCGGGAATGGCATTGATGAGCCACTTGAAACAGCAACAGGCTCCCATTAGAACCGGTGCTTCTCTCCGAATTTCAGCCACGTAAAATGCTACTGTTGATGGAAGAAATCCTGCACCACTAATGTTGATGATTTATTAAGTGATTCATTTGATACATTTCGATTATCATCATCAATTTTAAAGAATCATTTTGACTGGGATGTATATCACCCTGTAAAAAATGGGATAAACTACCTATCAACTGGTGCAGGATTTCTTCCATCAACAGTAGCATCATATCATTAACTTGAAACTTTGATGGAAAAAATGCATTCCATCCGCAACCTGCAGCCGAAGAGGTTCAGACAGACGTGTTTTCCACCAATGCTTTGCTCAGTGCAGCAGAGAGGGCCTCTGCGTGGAAAGAGGCATGGCCCTAAGGGAACAGAGATTGAGAGGGCTTAACCAAAGACCACCTGCAGGAGCATTAAAGATGATTTTCCTGATCAGGTTATGTTTCCAACGGATGCCTTGTCTTGAAAAAAGCATGGAATATGTTTGGATACCATTTTTCCGGTGAATCATCAATCATATCAATCTAGCACCAGTCCTCACGCCAAATGGTCCTGGAGGCCTTAGTGATTGCGCCACGAAATGACGAGGCGCGATCCTGCAAACTGTGCCCTACCTTCGATCAACCTGCCAACATCTTATGCTGTAAATTTCTTGCAAGTTGACATCTCATAACATGGGAAAAGTAGGAAAAAGATGGAAAAAGTGAGGTTTGAGTCTTGAGCATGTTGACTTCCAATCCCCTTCAACTTGTATTAAGTGATCACTTAGTCTGAAATCTTCCCTGGCGGTGAAATTCCATTCCACAGGTGAGCATCAGCTGTGTGCTGAGTGCTTGTGCTGGTGCTGGCTATTGGGAGCTTGCATTTCAATGTCTCAACGAGTTGATGCCAAGGAGCTTGGGCACAACAAATCCCCAACTTCACAAACATCCCGGGACTGTAGCAAACCTGTTTTGCTTCCTGTTACACTCTGTTCGGCAGTGACCAAGGACGATTGTGGGAAACTTGAAACAAAACTACGAACATTTGGGATCAGCATCTTTGAGTTACAATGAATTGATTTTGCATGGGGCTGGGTCCTCCCCATTTGGTACAAGTCTGCAATGATCCATTTCTCTCGGTCAAGTCCTGCAATAATCGATGTCTACTCGATTGCCTCCATGTGGATGGGCATTTGCTGCGTTTGCTTTGTTTTCATGTTTTCAGAAGGTGTGTGAAGAGCTTTGAAAATATAAGAAGCAATCAGATGGACGCATTGACTGCTTGGAAGTAGGTTCCCCCAACAAAACTTCCAAAGCTCCTACGGTGGAAATCTAGGAGATTGTCAGCCAGCGATGTCACATTGAACGCAGCAACAAGTGCAGCTCAACAAGGTAATGTGTACCCTGGCTGCACTGCATGGGAAAGAAGTTTTTGGACAGACATGGACCTGCTAAACCTGTCGGCAGGTGGCGCAGCGCCTTGTTTTGGACACGTGGCGAAGATGCAAATTCTTTGTTGGGCGCCTGTGGCAGAGGCCGTGGAGCTAGGCTATACATCAGATACGTGCAACATTCAACATTCATTCAACGTTGTGTGGCAAATTCCTCAGATTTCCAGCATTTTCTGTGCCTTCTTTCCGTGTCTGAGTTTCATGCGCTAAAATCTCATCTGTACCAATGCATCAAGGATTTTTGAAGTGAAAAAGACAGACATCGCAGATTCTTAGGCCAATTGATGTCATAGTCATTCCGTGTAGCGGAGGTGTGTTGGGTTTGTGTGGATGGCGGCAGGTCGAGCGTGGACAATGGCATTGCATGTGTTGCGAGCCAGGACTGCAGGCAAGGGAAGGCATTAGTTGCGACTAGCCACGTGTTCATGCTCAGTGCTTATGGGATGTACGATATGAATATGTACACAAATATGTACTGTAGTATTTAAAGATACGCATGCGTGATATACTGATTTTACTCAAGACATTAGATTTCCATAGTTTTCAATGTTGTCTCCTAAAGAAGTTGATGTTGTCAGTCTCTTGCCAATACAGGCCGGCTGGGCAGAGCAGCAACCCTAGATGCCTGTGCCAAGAGAAGTCATTGGCAGTTTGCAGTGCCCTGGACCAAAGACGCATCAGACGTCGGAGAGCAGTGTGAAACTTGGGACATCTTCTCCTCTTTTTGTTTTCGGTGCCAAGAAGTCTAACTTCTTCTCCACGGTGGTAGGTCCCGGAACTCTAAAACAATGCTGACACGTTGGTTTTTTGGTAGTTCCTTGTGGGAAAAATGCATGTTGGCGCTCCAATCCATGGAGATTTCAAAGGCTTTAACAGATCTTTCCTCTATCATTTTTTTGGCAAAAAAATCGACAAAAAAAACATCCATAACGGTGTCACCTCCAATAGACACAGAAACTCCAGCTCCATTGCTCCATTTTCTGCGCAAAAAAAGGTGGTTCTGCTGGATCCATGTGAAGATGCTGTGGCCCTGGCATCAGTGGCAATGGCTACTGAAAGGTGTGGCTTGAGAGGTGGGGAATGAATGGAATGAATGGAATGGAGGAATAGATGGCGTATGATTGCTATGATTGCTAGGTGGTGGTTTCAAAGATTTGGTATTTTCACCAGTTTTTCACCCCTTTTTGGGGAAGATTTCCATTTTGACTATTTTTCAGATGGGTTGAAACCACAGGCTTTGCTGGGGAAAACCTGTGCGGTTTTAATTTTTTTGAATGCTGTTTGTTTTGATCACTATGCTTGATGCGACCGGCGGTAGGAAGCACAACGATGTTTGATGCTCAGAGTTGCAGTAGACACAGCATTTGGATCATGTTAGAAAGAACAAGGGAATTATCTTGACATACAAAAAAATGCATATTTTGACCAACCACTCGATCTAGGAACATTCTTCCGAAGGAGATGTCGGCGTTATAGTTACATGACCTGAGGCTATTGGAGCAACTGGCCACCCATGGGCTGAGAGCGACAAGCGAAAAACTGACGAAGTTGACGAAGTTGTGTTATTCTGGCACTCTCTGGCACGGCACTCTTGCACCAAGTCGTCCGAAATGGTGGAGTCGACTTTCCCCAAGAGTTGGACTTCAGGGATGTCATCCAAACACTTAACCGACTGAAAATATCATCTTCAGCCTTGGCTCAAATTTGGAATGAAAAAAAAACATATATAACCCACAAAGCAGAAGTGGCAGCTTCACCTTTTGGTGCTTCAATTGCTCTTTTTTAGAATGGTCGCGTTACTCTCAACTGTGACTTTTCATTCAGGTTGCTTTTGCAGCTAAGATTCCTCCTTGGAAGGGCCCCAGGGCTCCGTGTCATTCCGAAGAACTCCCAGCAAAAACCCGTCAGCAACTCGCAGCACCTGCAACGTGCCAACGTGCCAACGTGCATCTTCAAAAGCGCCATGTTCGATTTTGATGAGCTGGAGGATGCTGAGGTTTGCTTTCGTATCTTTCATGAGAGGCATTCCAAAGATAGTAGCAAATTGGTGCTATGGCCACGGAATCACATGGAATCAGATGGAATGACGACGTAAATTCACATAAGATAACTAGAAAAACTTGCTCGACTTGTGACAACATCCGCAATTACCACAACATTTTGAGCCATTTCCAGGTTCCAAAGCCCGAGCCAGAGCCGACAGAGTTACCCCAGGTCCGTTGGACAGGGGCAACGTGAAGTCCTGGAGCAGGAGCTACTATCTGATGAATCTATGGTATCTATGAATCCAATAATCCCATATATCTACACATATATAAATCTAATTGCATCTAAATTGTATCGCATTGCATCAGGGTAGTGCAATGATATATTACCTATCCACTGCTATGCACCTGTGGCTCCAGCGTTTTTAGATTTTCAATTTCAACTTGCTTGAATCAGCACTCAGCACTGATTTCGGGTAGCATGGCAAAGTTTGACATCGAGAAGAAGAACATGTGCAAAGCCGCTATCACTGGTTCTACAGATTGGGAAGACAAGGAGACAAAGCTCTTGAAGACATTTCAGGCTGGGGACACAGATGGGAATGGCAGTATTTCAAAGGAAGAGATGACACGTGTTCTGTGCGAATTATGTTCAACAACTTCCAGCAACGTGGAGGAGATGATGGCCGAAGCTGATTTTGACAAAGATGGAAACATCGACTACGAGGAAATGGTCCATTGGTTTTGCAGAGCTCCATATCTTGAGAAGTACTTCCAAGCAGCTCACGACGTGTTCTTTACCAACATACGAGAAATGGATAAAGACTTCTCAGGCTTGGAAGAAGTGAGAGATCTGATTGAAGGAGGAATTCATGATCTGGAAGCGAGAAAAAAGAACCTGGGCAAAGTGATGGCGGTCTTTTCGGAGTCTGCCAAGATCATACAGGCACGGATTGATACGGCGTTGACTCCATTGATCAAGTTCACTTTCGACTACCATGATAAGGACAACAGTGGTTCGCTGAGCTATGATGAGAGCATCATATTCTTTGCCAATTTTGTTGCACTATGTGATCCATACATGTACTGCATTTCATTCATGGGTGCCAGTCAGGGTGTAGAGTTCGGTGATGATGGGATTCCTAAACCAAAGAAGCTATGGGAAGAATTCAAGACCAAATATTCCAGGTTGAAAGGCTGGCACTTGAAGAACATAGATCAACATCACAAAGCTGCCTTCCAGCTTCTCTCTCGCAACGAACCTTCAGGGAGGATTCAAGAGGCTGATTTGATCGAAGCCTTGCTTCCGGGTCATAAGAAAAACCAAGAATTCATGGAAGCATTGGGCCTAGCGGTAATACTTGATGAAAGACTGGACCAACAACATCTCACCGAGGAGGAGGCTGACGCCAAGGTCGATGCCATGACAGCTGAACTCAGAGAAATGAATGCCGAAATGGATGCAATGGAAGCGAAAATGACTGCTGAAATGGGGGACTGTCCCCAGCAATGAAGCACTTTTTTCTTTGGGAAGGCCTCCCGAAAATTGATGCAAATTTCACACGTTTCATACGTTTCACATGACAGCTGAGGGTGCCAAAAGGTGCCAAAAGGCACTGTTTGGTCATGGAGCCCGACCGTCTTGGCCGTGAAAAAAATCTTGGATCCCCCCTATGAGACTTTTTTGGTGTGAAAAAATTGTGTTGGCTTTTTTCATTCTTGAAATTTCATGTCCTGGAAGTTTTTGGAGAAGATTAGACGTTTAGAATGACACATGTTTTGGGAGCAACAAAGAGAGGTCCAAGATCCAACGTTTCTCAGCCTGACATGTCGAAAGGAGCAAAAGGAACCGGGAGCCAATTGGACCTGAAGATTTACCCCCAAGGGACCATTTCAAAAGGAAAACAGTCTTCTAACCAGCATTTTTTAGGGGAAAGGTTGGTTTTCGGAGGAGGAACAATTGCATTCTGAGGAAATTGCAGGGACTTGAGAGGCAAACAGGCCAATTCCTTTATCCTGGATCACAGATTGCTTCTCAAAGTCATGTCAAGGTTGGTGATTTTGATTTGCCACAGGCAGCCTCTGAGAAAGTGCCAGAGAGAGTGGAGCCAGAGGACACTTCCGGGGACACTTCATCCATGGAATCAGTTGAATTTGGGGACTTCATCATTCATCTATGAGTCAGAACAGCATATCTGCATATCTCTATATGGTACTCTATGGTTTATGTTTGAAACTAGAAACTGAGATACCACGTCACCCTATATGCACCTATGCATTGCAGGTCGATGCATCGACAGCTTCACCAGTTGAGGAGCCGAAGGAAATGCCAAACGCGGCTCGTCAGCAACGCAAGCTCTAGAGACACCACTAAGACTATGGTTTTGACTGTACAGCTCCACTCTTGAAAACCCACATTTGGCAGGCAAAATACTCACCGGGCATGGTCTTGGAATGTGTGGGTCAGCTTCTCATGCGTCGGCTGCCCTAGAACAGCTGAACAGGAGCTGTGAATCACTCTTTTTTTTTTGTGCTAGTTTCACTTGCCGGAGTGAAGTGCACTGCATGGATTTCCACAATTCCCAGCCACTGAGGGCAGCAAGAAGATCTGGAAAGCCCACAGGTGGCTAGACTCCCTCAAAAGAGCTTGGTCAAGGTGCTCAAGTTTTACGAATTCTCACCTTGCAAGTGATGCAACCAATGAAACCAAATGCAACATGGAAGCGATGAAATAACATTCATTTTGTTGAATCGGTTGAATGTTTTTTATTTGTTACGATTTGGTTTTTTTTGATCCGTACCAGCTTTGATTAGATCATTTGGATTTCATGTCATTCCTTGAGCCCTAGCGAAGCTTCCTCTTTACAACAGGTATTGGAGGTCGGCACTGGTCCCAGTGGCAAGCGAGTCAAAGTGCATGCGGCAAGTGGTGAGGAAGGCTCGGAATGTCGCTCATTGAGTCCTCCTGCTGGGTCTCCGTTATCATTATTATTATTATTATTGTTATGATTCATTTCTTTTCCTGAGAAAACTCTTAAATCTCAGGGTTGCAATAGTACAGTACGAACTGGGCTATTTTTTAAATTTAGACTTCTGAATCTCAAAAACTCCGAGTTTTTCAACAAATGCATCAGCAGTAACTTCCGCACAAATCTGTCCATGTCCCTCTCAGGATGGGCCAGCGTCATCGCCTCCAACACTGCGCCCATGTTCCGCAGCACGGAGCGCCCCTTCGCGCTGGAGAAGTCTCCGGTCGCCGTCGCAGCGGTACCCGCAGCGGCGCCAGTGGAGCCAGCAGCCACGGCTACAGTGGAGCCGGTGGCAAGCGCACCAAGCGCCACAGTGACCTTGGCGGAAGTTTCGGTTGTCTCATCAAGGGGTCGTGTTTTTCACGAAAGCTGGATTTTTCCAGCTGGAGTTTCCTTTGCTTTAAAGCAAAATATGTATTGGGATGGGTTCTGTGCCTTTTTGCCTGATATATCAGGCCTTT
>DF241371.1:0-80859 GCA_000507305.1 Breviolum minutum Mf 1.05b.01 | reverse complement strand
ACTCTACTCGACTCTACTTGACTCTACTCTACTCTACTTGACTCTACTTGACTCTACTCGACTCTACTTGACTCTACTCTACTTGACTCTACTTGACACTACTCTACTTGACTCTACTTGACTTTAACTTGACTGGGATGTCGTTCGTATATCGGAAGTTTCTCAGCTAAACTTCCTTTGAATATATATTTATATATATATATGAACATATCTATTTTGCCTGTTGAACAGAAATATTTTTAATTTCAACATATTGATTAACCATTCCCCCTGCTGAATACTGGCTGCTTTTTTATTTTTTTGCTTTTTCTTTATTTAAGTCTTTGACCAGGCTGTTGCTGGTATTGCTGTCCCTGCTGCCATCTCTGGCTTTGCCCTTTGGCTGGTTGCGCTGTCAAATGCTCATTTTTTGTAAAGTGAAAAGCATGCATGTGCAGGCCATCACTGGCTGAAACCTGCCTGGTCCTTCCCAAGTCTCCCAAGAGTTTTGCCATTACTGGCATTATTTTGGTTCGCATCCCAAGATTTTGTGCCATTACTGGCTTTATTTTGCTCAAGTGGATGACAGAAATACTTCAGCTTTGGGCAGACCATGCTTATTTTGTGCCAGAAGAACTGCTGGCTGCACTAATGCTGAGGTAATCTGTTTCACTCATCCACTTGAGCAAAACCTTTTCCGAAGCCTTCCCAGGCTCTGCAGTGCCACCTCTTCTGTAATAAAGCCTCTGCATGGTGGCTGCAAATGTTTCATCCCTGTAATTCCAAGTGTCTCTGGGATGGTTGCCAGCTTCCACCTGGTCAAGGATGTGGCTCAAGAGGTGGAACTTTGGCCTTGCCTTCCAGGCCTTAGAATTTTCAGGGTCAAGCTCCACCGCCTCTTCTTCTAAAGCCATATACTGGCTGATCAATGTTCTTCCAGCTTTCATTCCCAGGCATTTTCATGCCATTTGGCTTTCCTGCTGGCATCTTCCTTTTTGTGCCAGCTTGTGCCATCATGTCTGGCTGTGGGGTAAACACCTTTACCCAAGCATTCCAAGCTCCAAGTGATCGCAGCACGAATGGCTTGAATGGTGGGTGATTCAGCATTAACCCTTGCATCAAGGCAACAAACTGGCACCCTCAAAGCCTGCCATCTCTGGCTTCTTGGCAAATTAATTGTCAGAAAATCAAGGGTGCTTTGGTTCATCCTCAGCACCCCAGCCGTCACTGGCTTTTTGCAGCTCTTCTGCTAAATATGTGCCATAATGCGTTGAAATCGATTTCTTAAACTTTGCAGAAATCCATTGACCATGATGCCGCCTGAAACATTCGTTCCACAAACATGCCTTCAAAGTTGTTGGGCGCCAAGTAGACCTCCTTCTTGATTCTTGATGAAATGTTGCCTTCAATTTTTTGGGCCAAGTGATCGTTCTTTTTGAGACACCGTTGCCTTCAGATTTGCTGGGCGCGCAGTAAGTTTCCTTTTTGATAAATTTGTTGCCTTCAAATTTTTTGGGGCCAACGCACTTTTTGAGAAACAAGCGCCTTTAATTTTTCTGTTGTCTTTTTATATAACACAAGTTTTTACATATACATATACACACGCATATATAACGTTCTTGTAAATGTATGCGTGTGCCCAAGCATGGCACAGGAGGAGCAAAACGTTGCACCTGCCTGCATCGCGGGGAGGAATAAAGTTGCAGTAGTCAGGAAAAATTGCATCTGCTATGTGTCGTCGGCCTTTGATCAAAAGACCTTTTTGCGGTAGCTTTTAACTTAACATTGCTACGATCTCAGCTTCTTTTTTTCGTTCCCGAGATCACAGCAGTTCGACGCAACTGCTGTGATTTCTTTTTGTTTGCACCGTTCTGATGCGATCTCAGCTTCTCTTTTTCGTTCCCGAGATCACAGCAGAATCCAGAAAACATTTTGACATCACAGCAGTTCGACGGAACCGCTGCGATCTGAGCTTCTTTTTTCCGTTTCCGAGATCACAGCAATTTCAAGTTTTATCCAAATCGCAGTTGCTAGTAGAACTATTGCTGGGCACTGTTGCTGGCCTCCCATGGCCCAAGAAACATGCCTACCAAAACGTCACTTGAAACTTTTTTTTTGCACCAACAGATTTGCGTCTTCACTTTCCTTTGCATGCGCTTTTTGATTTTTTTATAAAAAATGATTTCTATGTAGAAAACCTTGAAGTATTTATATAGTATTTCTTTGACTAGGAGCGTAGTGACAGGAAACCCAGAATCTGGGCGGGCTGGGGGCGCAGGAGGATTGGGAGGTGTAGGGGCCGAGAATCCAGGTCTATGTGGAACGGATCTGGGGCGGGTATAGGGAGGGTGCGAACGTAAGGGGGCGAGGATCCAGGTCTATCTGGGGAGACCGGGAAGGTAGAGAGGGAACCTGATCTGGAAGGAACCTAGGAGGATGGGAGCGTAGCGACGGAACCCAGATCTGGTGGCTAAGCTTCTTTCGGGCGACCCCATTTTTTGGAGCAAAAAATTATTTAAAAGGTTTATCAGCCGAAAAAAATTGAAGGCAGCAGTTTACACAGGAAAACAGTTGCTTGGCCGAAAAACAAATTGAAGGCAATTTATCAAAAAAAATACGTACTTTGCCTAAAATTGAAGGCAGCCGTTTCTCAAAAAGAACGTGTACTTGGCCGAAAAAAGTTGAAGGCAACAGTTTATCGAAAAGAAACGGCGTACTTGACCGAAAAAAACCTTGAAGGCCACCATTGATCAAAAAAAACGCACATGGCCCAAAACAATTGAAGGCATCAGTCTCTCAAAAAAAACGCACCTGGCCGAAAAAAATTGAAGGCAAGAGTCCATCAAAAAAATGTTTTCTTGTGGCCACCAAAAATTTTGAAGGCGGTTGTTTATCAAAAAGAATATTTTCTTTGCCAAAAGAAAATAGGAAGGTTGCAGCTTACTTGGCCTTCAAAAACATTGAGGGGAACACAGAAGGGTCCTACCTCACCAGTACTTAGCCCTAGGTCTTTGAAGTTGCGATTGCACTGTCTTTGAATCAACAACAAAACTTACCTACTTTTCTCGCCTTCTATGCAAGTTGTTGTCACCTGTTTGTACAAGCTCAGTCCGCAAAGACATACGAATGCCTAGAAGCGCAGTCCGCAAAAACATACGGCACATGCACGCAAACGTGTGACAGCCAGAAGCTCTAACAGGACCGCCGCCACCATTAGCGTCATCCACGAGCTAAGGTTCGCTTAGCGCCATCTTTTCTTTAAATTGATGGAGTGCTACCCCTACTGTAAGTACATACCGTTGAAACAGACATTGTACTAAAGTGGCACCATGGCTCTGGACAACAATCCCCTTGATGCGCCCCAGAAACGATTCCTCCGTGAACGTAGCAGACAACTTTAATAGCTTAAGCCGTCGACTTTCTAGGTCCTCAGCTGTGTGCATCAAATAGTGCAGCTTTGGTCTGCACTTCAAAAAGCCGATCACCACTATCTTGGCAACTTAGCGCCAGCCAGGCAAAGCAGCTCACAAAACAGAACAAACTTTTTGAAGCTTCTTTAGCATCGGCCTCTGTCAAACTACTCCACCTAGCTGTTGTATCTCGGTGGATCGCTGCAAACCATAGGTGCAAGATGCCAGAACTTGCAACTGGGAATCATCTGGAAAAGTTTTCGCCCCCTCTTGAGTTTTCGCCGCAAGCCAAAACAACATCAAACGGTCATGAGAAGCTTTTTACCTTGACGCAATTCGGCATATTCATCGCCATCACCATTCAGAGCAGCTAGCGTCAGTACAGGCTCGCGAGGCAAGTAAAACCTTAGATCCAGCTGATTGAGCCATGGGGTGACCATGGTGGATCAAAGTACAGAAGGCAGGGCAGGAGGTGACCAGGACTGGGCAAAACCCTTCAACCATCAATCCCCGAATTTGTTTCAGAAGTTTTTTTATTTCACCATGAAAAAAATCAAGTCAATAAGCTTTTCGGTGGAGAGGAAAACGTTTCCGCAACAAAACTTGGCAAAGGTGCCCATGTGATGCACATGTAGTTTGCATTTCCGAATGGACGCCAGCGAGAATTTCAGTCCAATCATTGCCCAAATGCGGCCATGCATTTTTGGATATCAAGAGCTCCAGCCCTGATGCCATCAGATCACGGCCACATCCCAAATAGATGTTGTGCATCCAGTCATGCACAGCTGTTTCAATTCAAAACCCTTGCGCTCGGATGAAAGGGCTTAAGTCACCAGTCTCTCTTGCAATGTACCCTTCATGATTTAGCCGGCTTCTCCGCCAAGTTGCATTCATACTGAAGTTTCTTCCGCTCATGCATTCATGGGTGCCCTTCCCAAGAGATGCCAGGCAGGTATCGCAAAGCCTCACCCCCCCAAATAAGACTATGAACAAAGATAGTTGAGGTTCTCAACATAATGCCTAGTTGCTGATGATTCTTACCCTCAAGGATGCAATATATATAGATAGTTTTCCAATCATATCATATTATAATCTTTACATTTGGATATTGTGGGACTGTGGAAAAATGGGCTGCGTGGAACAATTGAAACAATGTTTCCTTTGAACAGTGGTTCAAATGGTTCGAGTGGCAATGCGCGATCGATCACTCGTGTTTCAACACCCGGACCTTTCATTGAGGACTTGAGTTCGGGTGCAGCATATAAGCGCATTAGATTTTGCAGTGCAACTTCCTATGGAATGATACATTTCTTGTGAATTTCACAACATGCGCATAACAGATGGTGATGGTCACTGGGAATTTCCTTCATATGAGAGCGATTTGTCTCCTGCTAAACCATCCCATCTCAGGGCAATTTCGAATGCACCTATGCCAGGTGATACCTTTGAAGTGCTCTTGGATTCCGGCGTTGATGGCAGTGCCTTACCCTTGAGCTATGGCAATCATGGAGCGTCAGTTGAGACTGGGCAACCCTTGCATTTTGTTGATGCGCAAGGTGGCAGTCTTGGGATTCAAGATGTGCGTTTGGCTGAAATTTGTTTCGGTGATGTTTCCATTCGTGATCATTTCATCATTGCACCTGTGACTGGACTTATCATTTCACCTGGACATTTGATGAAACTTGGGTGGAGTTTTGAACGTTTCAATGGTGACCTGTTTCTTGTCAAAGGTGATCACAGCATTCCTGTTGAATTTCGAAAGAATAGCATTGTTGCTCATGGCACTATTTCCATGTTGACGAGTGTTTCAACAGACGATTTGGTGAATGCTTCGCCTCAACCATGCCAAGTTTCAATAGTTCGACTGACAACACTTCCTTATTTGGCAGTTCAACAACAATTTGTATGCAATCAAAACGTATGCCCCTCAGTATGTCAACACTACCCTCTGCCCTAGCAGTGAGTTGATGTGGCTTAGAACGACTTTGGCCTTGTATCCCACTGGCTATGAAGTCTTGAAGTTTGCTCAGGCAGTATCTTCACTGGAAGATTTCGAGTTGCCTATCCCGAGCAGGCGCAAGAGGTGATAACACTTGCACATAACTATGCATTGCCTTACAGCTATTTGGGTTGTGAAGTGACTGATGATCACGATGAAGAGTTTCTCTCAATGAATCCTCCAGCACCTTTGGAAATTTCAGCGCCTATGGAACTTATAGCTTGTTGTGCTGCACATCCACCTGCTGCAGATGGAGAGGCTGAGCAAGTTCCTGATGACCGTGTTGTTCCCTTAGAAGATGGTGATGAAGGTTCTGTTGTCGTTGATGGAGCAACTATCACACTTGATACTCCTCTTCGTGTGATTCGTACGGCATGTGAATCTTTTTAGGGTTGTCAAAGAAGGGATCCAAGTAGGTTCGTTCTTCACGAATTTGCACATGTATCAAGAGTCAACAGATTGTGGCATCTCATGCCGCAGAATCAACAGTGGCGAGTGAGCAGACTCGAGCGCCGAAGTTTCAGAAGGCGCCTAGCACTCCAACACCTGATCAAGTTGCAGCGCACAACCTTACTCATGAACCCTTTGCAGATTGGTGCGATCTATGCGTGGCACATAGATCAAGGCAGGACCGTCATGTTCCTTCCACTCGTACAAGCTCAGCTCATTCCATCATCAGTTTTGACTTTGGGTTTTCATCACGACTTGAAGGTGAACGTAGGTTAGTGTTTCTTTGCATACATGATCGTGACACTGGTCTCATTGCTGCTGTGCCTTCAATGGGCAAAGGTGGCAAATATTTTGCATATTTGACGACAGTTCTACGCAGCGCAAGGAAATTGCTCTTGTTGTGACGGTGGACCCAGTACCAAATCTTTGGTGGAAGCTTGTGGCAGATCATGCAAAGCTTTGGGTATTAAGGTTCATTACGTTGGCGACCACCAGGCTAACCGTGCTGCGGAGACGGTTGTGGAGTTGGTGCGTACTCACGCTGGAATATCGGTAAGTCAAGTAGAAGAACAATGCGGCAGTGATCGTTTGATTTTTGGTGCCATGCACCCTTTGTACGGATGGGCCTTAGCTCATTCAGCTTGGTTGCATAATCGTTTCACACCTGCTGACGGAAGAACAGCTTATGAGATTGCCCATGATCGTGTGTACACTTGCAGGCTTGTGATGTTTGGCGAGCAGGCGCTTGGCTATTTGCGTGCTTCTCAGAAAGGTCGTCCGCTTGGCTTGGAAAAAACAAATGCAAATGATGCACATATAGTTGCATTCAAGGGTGCTCTCTTTGTTACCAGATCAGTTCGTCGTTTGACCGATCCCTTCAACCTGGAAGCTCCTGGAGAAATTGAAGTTGGTCCATGGGGTCACGGACTTCCAGCTCTTGCTCACCCCCTCATCGTCAACAAGAAGCAGAGTGTTCCAGACGCAATTTCTGGCCCCATTCCTGAGAAGAAAGATGAAGATGAGGCCTCAACATCTTACAATGTGAGTTGCTCTTTCATTCGAAATGTTGGTGATGAGGCCGTGTTTTGAAGGGCACACATAAACTTGTGACTCATGATCGATTGACAATCAGTGCACGTCCGAAACGCATTGATCAGTTGGTTAAGTTGGCTGGAATCAAACCCGGCAATGTTTGCAAGAAGACTCCAGGCCATCCACTGATTGACGAGTTCGGCGCAACCAAGAGCTCCCTGCTACTGAATGCTCAGACTTTCGCCGTGTTTTAGGCGTTTTGCTTTACCTATCACCTGACTACCCAAATGCACAACACATGATACGTCATCTAAGCACAGGCGTGTCCAAACCTACTCAAAGGATGAAAGAGATTTTGAGACGTCTCGTGAGCTATGCGCGTGGGACAAGGGAGCTGTGCCTCAGTCTCCAATTGAGATGATTCATCAGGTGTTCAGCACTCTTATGATGGCAGTGAATTTCCTCTACTTGTAGAACTTTGTCTGCTGTAGGTGAGGAAGGCTATTTGGAGATTTTCAGTGATGCCGATTGGGTTTCGAACAGCAAAACCGACGCAGTATTAGTGCAACTTGCATTTTCTTTGGAACCTGTCTTTTGCATTCTGCGTCATGGAGAATCAGAGATGTATGCAGCCAGTTCTCTGCATGCGATGCTTTGCTTTTGAAGACTATGATATGTTTTTGTATCGGAAACAAACCTCATTTGCATTCACTATCTTGATTCAAGTGCCGCCCAGGGCATTTTACAGCGTCAGGGCGTGGGTCGAGTTCGACACATGTCGTGTCGGGTTTTGTGGGTGCAAGATTTGATGAAAGACAACAACCCCAAAGTTTCAGCAGTTCCTGGCATTCACAATGTTTCTGACATAGCAACGAAACGTTTGAGTAAACCTCGATTAGATGACTTGATGGGTTATTGCATCATGGGGTTTTTGAATGGTGATACTTTCTCCCACCCAAGCAACCATGAATGTTGGTGCACGCAATTTGAAGGCACTTAGGAAAGCATCCCACACGGTTCCCGAGTGGCAGTTTCAAGTGCTTATGCTTAGCGCCTTGAACTTGTCAGCAACTGGGTACACCCACAGAAGATATGCAACATGAGCCCAATTCGACTATGCTGGCACTGGCTTTGGGTTTGATGACAGTTTTGCCTATTTTTGCTGGAGGGTTCGTCTTTGCGCAAGTTTGTCCAGGCAACTACCGTAATGACAGATGTTTCCACGGGTCCCATTTCTGATGATGAATGTGTTGATTCCGTTCCCCCAGAATCCCCTGAAGCAAAGAAGCGTAGATACCAACGAGATCCAATGAGCGATGCAGCGACCCAGAAGTTTGGATTGCCCAAAACCATCATGGCGGAGATTCAGATGAAGTTTCTATGCGTGAATCTCAGCCTCATGGATTCTCCATTGAACTTGGAAAACCGATTGCTCAATTTGATTGACAATATGCTCTTTAATCTCAAGAGCCCAGAGCTGAATGTTACTCGAGCTTGGAAGTTTGCTACTTTGCATATGTTCCGTGCTTTGTATGTGATGCATTCTGCATTGATGAACCATGATTTTGGTGCTATGGAAGATGTGCTTGGGTTGTGTGAGGATGAAGATCCAATGCGCAACGTACACCATAAGGAAAGGATGATGGATGCCTTCATCACAGACTTTGGCGCAGGCATTCCAATGTTTGGCAACTTTCGAGATGCGTTATCCAAACTTCTAGAGTTTTTGCGCCGCAGACTTCAACATCCACACGTGTTGAAACGCATTGCTTTCACGATGATGGAAACATTTTCTGCCTACAGGAATTGTACTCGGCTTGATCAACCTGAGGATTCGTCAGGTACTTCAAGTGACTCTGATGATGCAATGCAAGCCCCGTCACAAGGATCTAGCGATGTTCCTCGTGTGGGCCCTATGTTTGATCCTCCTCTTGCTGAGGGGCCCGAACATGGTTTCGACAGAAGTTTGCAGGAGATGATTGATGCAAGAGAACGCGCTTTGACTGTCTTATGTCAAAGGCGCAACGATGCTCTTTACTTGGGCACTCCAGAAGAACTTTGGGCAATTGATGTTGAGATTGATCTTATCACTTTGCTTTAGCTGCATTTCATCCTTGACATCAAGACTATGCAATCAGTGTCTTTGTCGTCTTTGCAATGATTAGCAGTGCTGTGGTGATGCAATCATGGCTTGAGACTTGCAGTGGTTTTGACACGTAGATTCAGATGTTTGTCAATGTCAGCTGCCGTCACCTTTGCTGCTGTGATTTGCGAAGTTTCACATTTGTTTTCACTTTGGATCATGTGCATCAGTTGCATTTGTGATTTATTTCGTATTTCGACTGTTTGCCAGTAGTGCAATTGGTTGGATTCATGTTTGACCATTTCTTTCTCACTTCAAGATGTACACATACACAGGCATTGATGTGCCTTGCAGAGTTTGAAAGATTTGAACAGAAGCGGTTCCCAACATTTTCCTTGCAGGAATCATGAGGAAATCGAGGCGGGGTGACAACAATTTACCTCGTGATATATACCGTGTTTTGACCACTTGTATAGCAGTTGTTGGACCAACAAACAAACCACTTTGCTTGCACTTTTGTTCAGCTGTCATAAGGATGACACGCGCAAATCGAGACCAATTACAGGCGCTTGGTTTGAAGGTGAAAAGAATCAGTTTGACAACAATGGGCAAAATAGGTGGCTAGTGTGGGAATAAAACATCATAAACGGCAAAAAAAACAATATAGAAAAAAAGCAAAAACCAAGTGACATTTTTGTCCACCACATATCGTTCAGGGATGACTGCAATAGGGAACTGCATAAGCAAGGGATCTTTGATCATACCTTCATTCCCAAAGCACTCTTATTCAAAGCACTTATGAGTATGATTACATACTAAAGTGCTTTGGAGCATTCTTTATCATATCATATGCTCTTCATTACCAAAGTGCTTTGTATGGAGTATCTCGAATCTTTGATCATGCATGATGATATTCCCCATACAAAGGACTCTTTTTCATGATTGCACCATCAGCATGGATGGTGATACCGATCAAACGTGACAAATCGATGCCGGGTTTTTGGAATGTGGGATGTGATGCCCGTGGAGATAATGATTTGACATGGTTCCAAAACAAAGACCTTGCAGAATCATCAAGATTGCCCAACATCAAAGGGTCAAAGGCAAAGTTGGAGTCCACTGTCACCAAGCCATGTAGAATTTCGTGGGGTGGTAAATCTCGAATTGGTACTTCCCGAGTCTTCAAAGAATCCACTTGCAATGGCATCTTCAAAGTATATGTTTGCAACTGAAGTCCAAATAAACTTAAACAGCGTCACCTTTAAGATCTCTCTCGTAATTTTTGGAGTTTCTTCCACCAGAACCAAGTGAAGCAAAAGCTTTCACAGCGCCATGAGGAATGGGATGGTCTTCAACCACACTCTGCGCAAGTTCCGCACCTGCAGAGACACTGCACTTCCATCGCCCCGCAAGATCAGTGAGTTTCCGCGCAGTCTTTAAATCATCTAATTCATCAAGTCCTCGACGCTTCCTGCAGTCATTCCACCGGGGTTGAATGTCCATCCTTGAGGAGATACAGTATGCTGATTGTTGACAGAAGATTCCCCAACTACATTTCTTAAGTTGGAACGAAATTAAAATATTTTCCGAAAGTTTGATGTTTGATTGTTGACATGTGCCTCAACAACTGAAACAAATGGCTATCAATCCAGAAGAATTTGCTGTAACTGTTTCCATTTTCAAGTTGAAGCCAAAGCGTCTCGTATGTTTCCACAACTGTTAAGTAGAACTGCAACACAGTGTTTCCAAAGATGGACTGTTTCCTCTAGCTGGTTTTCCAAGTGAGTTGTCCTAAACATTTTGTTTGCCACCAATGAGGTTAGAACCTGCCCTGCAAGTTTTGCGCCTAGAGCTGGTAACACCAAAGGCCGGACCTGGCATCTTGTTGATGCGAGCCAGTTTCAAGAGAAGCCAAAAGAAAGTGTATATACATCACAGTGTACATCAGGTGGGAAAAGGTACATTGACAAGGGTTCCCTTCAACATATTTTTATCTTAGCTGAAACAAAGTCACCGCCATGGAAGGTTTATTTTTGCCGGAAATTCCAAGCTCGAGAAGCACCAGCCAGCACTGACAGATCATCACTAACCATCCCCACTATCATTCGCTTTTTTTACATGGTTCAAGCTGCAGGAGCTTTAGAAGTCGATTCCAGCATCTCAAGACAAGTGTTTGAACTGATTTGATAGAATTATGCTTTTGTTGGCAATGACATGCTGCAGTGCCTACCAGGCAAGGCGACGGCCAGAAAGCATATGGCATCTAACTCACCTAAAGATGTTTCACACCCAAGCCCGCAAAAGCAAAGATATGTTTCAATATCTTCGCAAACAACTCGGCAACCCTCAGTCTTTTTTAGGCTTAGCTGCACCACTTCCATTCTTACTTTCCTTCTCACCAGACTTCTTCTTTGGAGGCCTCTTCAGCAAAGCGGTTGCAACAGCCTGCAAGAAGGGGACTATGGGCGGTCAGAAGAATGATGGGTGAACAAGACCATGTGGAAGAAGTAACTTGAATTTGAGAAATCAGCTCCCCAAAATACAGGGTAAACAAGAACATGTGGAACGATTTCAAGTAACTTGAATTTGGAGTCAGTTCACCTCAATAAGAAATTGAGTTAACAAATAAACCCAAGTCTTAATGCAAACCCCACAAACCAAGCGCATCCTTTTTCTTTGCATCTTCAGGCAATTGACCAAGCTTCTTTTGATCATCATCAGTGATACCCTGTTGCAGTTGCTTCAAGAGGGTTTCAACAGCAACAGCGTACTCAAGCAGCTCATCCCCAAGATCTTTGCCGCAGGGAGTCAACGACAACTTGATCGACCGGGAACGAGCATTCCCAGCATTTTTCAACATGTCAATCATGTGGGCCTTAACCATCTCCTTAACGGTTTTTGGTTCCACCTTTTCCACTTTGTCATCTGTGACTTTCTCTGTGGTGCTGCCTGAACTGCCACCTGCGCCATTGGGAAAAGCAGTAGTGTACGAGGGGTGGTTGAAAGATCAACTTTACTTTCAGACTGCAGGGTTTGGAGCTCTTAAAGTTGAAGTTGATAAAGTCATACCATGGAGATGCAGTGGAAGTTGATAAACTCATACAATGTTACAGCTTACTGTATTTATAAGTGCTTGTGATGTTGTCCAAATCTGGTTCTGGTGGAAAAAGTCAAACCATGTTTTGCGGCTTACTAATTGCTTGTGATGCTTTCTAATCCCCCACTCACAGCCTGCGAGATGGAACCCAGGAGGCTCTTTGCTCCTGCTGGTGTGGCTCCTTCAATGGCTGGAAGGAGGCCAGCTTTTAAGATGTTCAACCTTATAACCTCGGGATCAGTGATGGCAGCTCGCATGGGGTCAAGGTCACTCACCCCTTTCAACGCCATAATCTCAGAGGTAATGTCCTCCCGAGTAATCTTTCTACCCACTCGCATGAAGAACCAGGTTTCCTAGGATGGGGGCTTGGGAAGCGTTTTCTTTGGGAAGTGCTTAGTTGAACAGAAGAATCCAGGATACAGAGTACCAACTAAAGGAACACAACTTCGGTTTATACCAAAAGACTTCAAGAATAAGCTCCAAACATTTAAAGCAAAACATGTTTTGGGCCGTGGCTCATCAATGTCATTGGGGAAGTCTTCATCTTCGTAGAACATACTAGACACCTTTCGAGATTCAACCAACTTGTTGCATTTCTCTGAGGCTCTTTCCTTGGATAGCTTCCCAACCAAGCTTCGATCGGTTTTTCGCTTGCGCCCTCCTCCAGTTTCACCTGGTCCCAATCACGCCCGGCATCACACCACATGTTGAAGAGATCCAATTTCCTGGTGTAAGATTCAACATAGGATGACAAAGCAACTGGGAATTTGCGGCCGCCCACCGAGCGCATGAATGCATCCCAATCACGTTTGTGAGTGGCACCTTAGGAAAGTTTGTGAGAAGAGAAGCAACAGATCCAGCGATGGGATGGGATGTGATTAGGAGGGCAGCCTTGAAAAGTACAAGTAACACAGATCTTTGAAAAGGCAAAAAACAAAACAAACAAATCCAATGATGGGAAGAGCTTTGGTGAATTCCGCCATGACAAACACTGAAGTGCAATATAAAAGGAAGTTTGGGCAACATACCCTGAATTTTGGCAAAGGCATTGGTTCTAAGGGCCAAGGCATTCTCACCTGCAGCTGTAGTCACAGGCACCAACGCATGTTGCTCCGAAGCATCCTCCTTAGTCTGACTTTTGCCCTCATCCTCTTCAACTTCTTCTGAGGCAATGTCATCGAAGCTATCTTCATCAGCGTCATATCGGATATCCATTGGAACAGCTCGCCTGTTCTCCTACCACCAAATTGAAAACCACGTGCTACATTGATCACTTGGGCTTCCTGCACCCTACCAAGAAGACTAGAAGTTTGTGTGCGGCAGAAACATTTGAACAACTACTGATGTAGAAACACAAACATTGCCTTCTTAAAACAAGCAAGCAAGCAAGCAAGCAAGCAAGCAAGCAAGCAAAAAAACAAGCAAACAAACAAACAAACAAACAAACAAACAAACAAACAAACAAACAAACACATTAATTTTCAACCCGCTGTCCATCCGTTAATGTTTCGTTACCTCGGCATCACCCGCAGAAGTTTCCAGATGGTCAATTGGGTGCTCCAAATCCAGGTTCGGGATGGAGAAGACCAAGTTGACAAGTGTTGCCAAGACCTCAGCGTTTCAACGCTGGGGTTGGCCATGGCGTTAGGAATACATTTATGTATATATACAGCTATTTAAGTCTATATCTTCATCATCTCTATCTGAATCTATCTATATTCATCTAACTAGTTTGATCTATCTCTTGGCAAGCAATTCTCACTTTTGCATCTACATTTAAACTCATTGATATGTCTATATCTACATGTATGACTCATATCTATCTAGCTTATCAACTGGTCCCTGAATCTGAAGATGTACCCACTTCTGAGTCACAGACTAAAAGAATTTTCCCTTTTAAGCAATTGTCTTTAGGGCGCAAGAATCCCCAACAATAGGAAAGCTTGGGTGTTTTATTATCACAAGAACCAAAGCACAACTGGTGCACGAATGTGGCGGAGCCCCCCCAAAACCCATGCCTGCTGTCTGTCCTTCATAGATCTTGGCTGACGTATGGTCGGCGACACTGCCTGGACAGGCAAGCTTTTCCGGGATTTTGCAACCCTACGCTTCAAGTCGTTTTAAGATTTTTTTGGCATGGCTGCTGCCTGCTTGAAGCTGACAAAACAAAATGCTGCATAGAGGCATTGCAAACTGGATGTGAAGTCAAGGGCCGTGTCAACTACAACCAAGGAGTTGCTAATTGATGGTGTTTTGGATGGTCGGTTTACTTTTGGGAAGTGGCCCAACTGTTTGGGAGATGACCAACTTTTTGGGTGTGACCTGCAAACGATTTGGATTTATGTATAAGGGAACTAATGTCGAACTGCCAAACTGCGTCAGCCCCCGAGTAGCTCGAGACAGCATGGCCTCAAGTGTAGGTGTAGACTCAAAGGTGACAGTTGACTGCGTGGTAGGGGCTTCCAGCATCAAACACCTAAAATTGCATAGGCAGAAGCAACCCAACTCTTTTTCTATGAATTCAGAACGATGATATGATCACCCAAAATCACAACATCATCAATACCCTAAGGGCCAAAGGATAGGCAGTAGGACCCTTTATGCTTCTGCGTATGATGAAGGGGGAGTCAAGTCTTTTCTAATTTCAATGATCACATTTTTGAAAGTAAACACACCCCAGCTTCAAACCCCTTGATGGGCCTTCACCAGAAATCTTCACCAGTGAAATCAGCCAAATGACCTGTGCGGGGGTTTGAGAACGGAACCGTGTTACAGTTTCTTACGCGATGATAAAACCACAAGGGCACAGTTTGACATATAAGCATCTCTCAATTCCAGTGATCATATCATTCGGGAAAAGATGTTTTCAGAACAATTTGGGAATACACTTAGGAATACAATAGATGTTTTCGCAACACTGGCAATTAGATGCTTTCAAAACATTGGCGTAAAAAGCCTCAAAAAGTCTTTGGTGAATTGAACTCACCCTTGTGATGAATGGGTCTTTGTAAAACAAACTTACACTCACCCTTGGGATGGTCGTTGTGAAACCAAATCAACGTCACCCTTAGATGATGAATGGTTCATGGTAAAACCAAAATCAACTTCACCCTTGTTGGTGAATGGGTCTGTGTAACAACAGAAAGAAACTCACCGTTATGATAAATGGTTGACAGTGGAAAATTCAAGTAACTCTGATACAAATAGATAGAAAAGGGCATGGGAAGGTAGAACAGCAGCGCTGCTGTGATGGCACCTGCAGGCAATACACCAGTACTTACCATCAGCCGCACATGTCACGTGTAAAAAACAAGCCTGTTCACCACACTTCTTGACCCAAAAAACATTTTAAAAACTCTAGAAAGGGGTGGGTGGGAATGTAGAACAGCACCCATTTTTTTTGCTGGCGTAAGGCCACGCATGCTTCAAACACCTGAATTACGATTAGCTGCGCACATTACACCTGCAATCCATGCATCCCCTGCAAACTTGCGTGACACAAAAACTAGAAAGAGGTGGTGGAAAGGTAGAGCAGCAGCACTGCTTTGCTGGCACAAGACCACGCGTGGCCCAAGCAATTGAATTTCCATTAGCTGCAAATGTTACATCTGCAAACCAAGCCTTTTCTGCTAAAGACAATCCGGCGTTGCATGAAGCAGAAACGGCGTCCAAGTAGAGAGTTGGAATCTCGAGGTAAACAGCTATATACCTCCGCCCCCTACTTTTCGAACATCCTGAACCACGGATCAGTGAGAAAACACAGCGGTTCGGGACTTTCCTCACACTTCGCGCGTGTGTATCTTTTCTTTGGTGATTCTAGTCGCGCGCGGATCTTCTTTCTTCTGACCTGACTTCTCTACTCGCTTTTCAACTGTCCATATTGTCGGAAGTTAGACTTCTAAACTTCCTTCGACAACTATTTGGTAGTTGTTGTTCTTGCTCGTGAGTACCCATTTAAATCCATAAACTGGGAATTCTTCATCTGTTGCTGTTCTCAAGCTCAGCCCCTGTCCTTGTCGGAGTGTGTAAAGGGGTGAGTCTTGTGCAAACCATGGTGAGCAGACATGTGTTGCTGCTCCACTGTGAATCATGATTTCAGCTTCGAGGTTGTTGCCGGATGCATTCATAAATGCTGTTGCCATGTTCTTGATGACATGTAGCGCTGGTGTACTGTTCTCGTGTGCATTCCATGGATGCTGCTGTGGTGGTGGTAACGCTAGTTGTTGTGTCTACGTCTGATTGTTGGCATAACCTGTAATGTCGTTGCTATACCAATATGGATCGTATCCATTCTGTTGGTCATACCATTGATCTGTGACATCTTGCGCCTGTTCATGCCGTGTCTCTGACACGTTGTAGACTGCTGTTCTACAAGCTCTTGCTACATGTCCAGGTTGACCAGGAATGTAACAACCTGACATTGGATTCTTTCCTTTTTCTTTCTGTTGTCCATTGTTCTTGCCCTTTTCCTTTATCTCCTTTGAATTGTTGTCCTTGTGGCCATTGTTGTTTTCCTTTGGACTTTCCTTTCTTGTTCATACCGTAGCCCATGCCATATCCTTAGCCTTTTCCTTTTGTTGCTCTTTCCTGTTACCTTTTATTTTCCCTTGCCTTTTCCTTTGTATCCTTTGTATGTTGCTCCTATATCCACTGGTGCTGTTCCGCCACCAAAGTTACCGCTGACAGCTGATTGCAATCTTGTGAATGTCATTGTGGTCCTGTAGTGCTCCATGATTGTTGCCCATATTGCTGGGTATGTTGGTGCTGTGCCTGCATTGAGATGTAGATGTTGTTGTAGTGGTCCTTTTGTTTCACTCATCAACTCTGCTATGTTGACCTGATCTGGGAGTCGTGTTGTGTTGTCTGCTTAGTAGCGTTGCAGTTCAAATTCCCAGTTGCAGAATGACTTTTCAAAGTTGTTGTGGTCGAATGTTGGCTTGAGTAGTTTGGTTAGGTAACCAATACTTCTTGTTCACAATGGTGTTGAGAACCTGAGACATAGTTGTCTGTATACCTCCAGTCCCATTCGCAAAGGCTCCAATCTTGCACTTTTGCATCCAACAGTGATATCGGAAGTGTTGTAATGGAGAATGATATATCATCATTTTCCGATACAATGATATTGTACGCAAAAAAATCTTAAACTATATTTTTTCATGTTTGTCACGCACACAGCATGTGTTTCCACAAATGAAGATTTTGCAAGCCAAGATTTTTCTGCTTGGGTGTGGTCTGTGAATTCCTGTACTAGCAGGCTTGCCTACTTTTAACCTAGGTTAGAAGTAGGCTAACCTAGGTTTTAAGCAGGCTAGCCTAGGTGTACCCTAGGCTAGCGAAGGTTTGAATAGGCTAACTGGACAGAGAAATTGTTCAAGTTTAAGTTGGGCCTTCAGTAGGATCCTAATTGCTAACTAGGCGCTCTAGTCATAACTAGGTAAAAATAGAACATCAAAGAAGACAAAACAAATAGCAGCGAAGTAGAACTTAACTAGGCTAAGTAAGGTAACTAAAAAGCTATAACTAGGATGCAATCAATGTTGGCATTCGATTTTGTTTATTTGTATTGGGTTGCGCTTTTCTTACATTTGATCATTGGGCTGTGTTAAAATCTGTCAAAATATACATCGGCGTTGGGAATTTCGAGAACGACTAACAAAGCACATCATCGTCCTTGACTTCTTTAAGTATCGAATCAATTTCCATCTCAAAGCCTCTCTCATGAAGCTCGAGGTAGATCTCCAGGGCCTTGATGTCGAAAGAGTCCGGCGCCGCCTTCTCCTTGGCGTTGACCTTCCAAAGCTCCAACCTCCTCAGTCTTTCCCAATGCCGGATCCAGCGGCAACTCAGTCAGGAGGAATAGCCGGCTTTGTGAAGAGAGGGACACGCTCCTCCTCCTCCTCTTCTTCACTCTCATAGGTTTATGTGTCATCGCCCGACTTCTCCGGCTCCGGAGCGGCTTTCTCGAACTTCTTCGAACCTGAACGGTGCCTTTTTCCCTTTCTTCTCTCCCCTATTAGAGGATCTAGTCTTCAACCTTTCTCTAGTCGGATCCTTCTGCTTGGACCGATCTGACCCACCAGGTACCTCCTCGGGATCAACGAGTCTCTGCTCTGCACGAGAGGCTCTCCTCCCGGCTCGCATTCGGGTGCCAGCTCGGCTGGTCGCTTTCCAACCTTCTCAAGGCCTCGACTTCCTCGGCTACGCCCCGATCTCCGGGATGTTGGCAGGATTGTCTATCACTCTTCACTTTCTTTTCCTTCTGTCCAGAGTCTCTCCCCACACTGTGCTCATGTTGTCGAGCTTCACACACTGTTGTAACTCCAGGCTACTTCAGGCCTTGATGTTGAACAGCGGTGTTGGGGGTACCATGTTGCACTTTAACTTATATATCTTACATATAGTCTATAGTCGAACTATACATGATATATCCCCTTCTTTGGTGTTGATCCCGACACAAGTCATGTGCATCATCCGAATCCAAAGCATGTTGAATCGATTGTCTCGGATTTTGGAGTTTGGATGGTAATTGGTCAATGCCCACTTCTGGCAATTTTTATTTAGTGTGTAAGGAGACAACCAAGATTGCCAAATTGAAAACGGCTATCTTTCATGGAACATAATGTGAAGGAAATTGTTTGGGGACTCGGTGTTGCAAAGTTGCTGGAAGAGGATGAGAAGTAGATGAGGCTCTGTGATAATCCTTTTGGATTTTTGGTAATTAGTATGATTCAGGTGCATGGACAATAAATCGACAATGAAACCGCCACGTAGACATAGACCGTTTCAAAGTATTGATTTAAATGATTTAAGCGCTGTATTTTTCCCGAAAGCGTTGCGAAAGGGTCCTTCTAAAGAACGTGTGCACAGTTGACCACCAACCCCTGACCACAGTAAGGTGATGATCAAATAGCTGACCACCAACCCCTGACCACAGCAACATGTAGCTGACCACCAACCCCTGACCACAGCATGATGATAGTAGCTGACCACCAACCCCTGACCATAGCAAGATGATAGCTGAGAATGGCTGCTGAGAGGAGCTGCTGAGAAGAGCTGTTGAGAGTGGCTGCTGAGAATGGCTGCAGAGAATGGCTCATACGCTCGTTTTGGAAGTTTTTTCTGTGAAATTTGGAAGAGGCCTCATGCGAAACGATCATTATGGAAGTTTCTTCTGTGAAAATTGTAGAGGCCTCGCGCGAAACGATCATTTTGGAAGCTTCTTCCGTGAAATTTGGAGGAAGCCTCGCGCGAAACGATCATTTTGGAAGCTTCTTCTGTGAATTTTGGAAGCAGTCTCGCACGAAATGCTCGTTTTGGAAGCTTCTTCCGTGAAATTGGGAGGAAGCTTCGCACGAAATGCTCTGTGTTTTCTGTGTGTTTTCTGTCTTTGTTTGTTCTCTGTGTTTTCTCTCTGTGTTTTCTCTCTGTGTTTTTCCCTCCATGTTTTTCCCTCCGTGTTTTCTCTCTGTGTTTTTCCCTCCGTGTTTTCTCTCTGTGTTTTCTCTCTCTCTCTCTGTGTTTTCTGTCTGTGTTTCTTATCAGTTTTCGCCTTTTACCGCGCTACCAAAAACGATACATTTCTAAGTATAAACGTTGATATCATTTTGTTGTGGTCAGGGATTGCTGGTCAGCTATTTTTTCAGATAAATAGTACCAAGAGTTGGTGGTCATTGACACGTTGCTTTAGGTTTTCGTGATTTCCGGCGTCTAGTTGCATTTGTTTTTTGAAATTTTTCGAACCAAGTTCACTGCAGACTGACACTTGCAGAGCCAGCCACCGCCCGCAGGATGAATGTGGCAAGGAACTTTGCTCGTTGAAGAAAACTGTCACAGAGACTTGTGAGAGGCACAACAGTGGGAAACCTCAGCGGGAGTGCCGCACCCAGGCGAACAACACCATCGAGCATGCACGATGGTACGATTGGCAGGACCACCTGGCCAGCAAGGTGCTCGATGATGGCAAAACACCAGTGTTTTGGGCTGGGTTCTGGCCTGGAGGTAAAACGGGCATTGACACCCGAGAAGCCTTGGCTGACTTCATCTCTTCCGTGAACGGCTTTCAGCTGGCAGACACGGAATGGGGCCAAGCAGCCGAGAGCGATGGCGCAAACAACCTCGAAGCTTGCTCTTGGGGGCGGAAGAAGAACTGGTGGAATAGGGCCTCCATCAGTATGGCCAAAGCCATGGCTCTCCACAACGTCCCAAAAATCGTCATTGCGCTTCACAAATTGCATGGTGATGTGCAAAGCAAGAAATACTCCTTCTACAAAACCATTTTGTACCAGGCAGAGTTGCCTAGTATGGGACATGAAATTAGGAAGAAATCAACCTGGAACCCACACTTCGAGGTGTTCAGCATCGTCGTGGAAGGAGCCCCTCCGGATGAATCCGGCTGCGCCTTGGCCTCAGTGGTGAAATATAAGTTGGAGCTCCATGCAAAGCGCCCGGTGAAGGTCTGGTGCAGACCTTGCACGACGCTGCAGGCCTGCAGGCCCAAACAGGAGGTGGAAAACAACGAGATGGAAGGCAAGTGCATCAAAGGAGATTGCCAAAACGGCCAGGGCACCAAGACTTGGGCCAACGGCAACAAGTACCAGGGTGATTGGAAGAACCACACGATGGACGGCCAGGGCACCAAGACCTATGCCGACGGCACCACATACCAAGGTGGTTGGAAGAAGGGCCTGATGGACGGCCAAGGCACCAAGACCAGGAGCAACGGCGACAAGTACCAGGGTGATTGGAAGAACAACAAGATGGACGGCCAGGGCACCATGACCTATGCCGACCGCGNGCACCTTGTACACAAGGGCCAGCGGCCAAAAGCCCAAAGTTTGGTACAAGGAGGGCCATGTGACAAAGGAGCCTGTGAGGGCTTAGTAGTTGTCGCGAGGAAAAGTGAAGAAAAGGGCTGCCGAAGTTGAAATTTCCAAAAGTTGCACATGCTGCGGAGCACCTAAGGGATGCAAGAAAGAAAGTTGCACCATTTTTGCTGCCACTCCAGTAGCTCCAAGATGTCGCGGCCAGGTCGCTACGCAGCGCGGTGGCTTTTGTGGGGCGAAGTCACGGAGGCCCTCGGACGTCACTTTATGGAGCTGCAGAAATTCCCCAAATCCTCCATTTTTTTGTAGTGAAACTCAAGGAATTAACGTCGACGAGTCTTTTCGACTTGCTTCTCTTTCTTTATCAGGAAGATGTTCTCCTGAGTTCGTTGGACATGTCCAATTTTTTTTCTTTTTTGCTTTGTTTGCCAGTTGATGGATTTTTTCAGGTTGGTGAAAATTCAGTCACGGGCTCATGCAAGTCCATGGTCCATGTTGCTAGAAAGCTTCGTTTGCGTTCCGAAAGTCAGAGGATAGGACACCACAATCTTTGGCAGCTAACCAATCCCTCTCTCTCAAAGTTACCAATGCACAGACTCATAGCAAATATATCCGGGTGTGTGGTAGCTGGTGTCTAGTTTTCAAATCCGTTTTTTTTTAATTTGTTCACTGCAAGCCGGTTGTGATTGCATCAATATGTGAATGGTACGATGGGTCGACCTCCGAGGTGCTGCCATTTCCAGGTTTGATGGATTTGATGGATGTATGGTCTATATTGCCTAAGATTTCAGGTGGAAGGCGTGGTTTCTAAAGAAGTGTTGACCAACTTGTCAAGTGACATGTTCCCTAATATCCTCCCCTGGCCACCGGGTGATTTTTGTCCAAACAACCCATGAATGTGGGAAGAAAATTGGACGTTTATGAAATAGATGGTGACCAAGGTGACATAGCTGCTCTATGCTCCGGAGGCCCGCAAGATAGTCAAACAGTTGAAACAGCTGCGAATCAGGTTGCATCAAAAGATTAAGAATTCAAGAAAGTATGTGTTTAACCGCGTACTAGCAGGGACAACCTGTCAACATTCAAAATGTTTAAAGCCTGAAAATACAAAGTGACCGTTATTTCCAGTGTATTCCTTGGAATTGTCAGCCTGTCAAGCAGCGCCGAACTCGACAAAAAGGAGGGGTACACTTTTGCTGGGTTGCAAAAGGATTGACTATTGACCATTGTCCAACACGAAATTTGACCTACAATTGAGATCAATTAAGATTTACTGCCGAAAAATCATTTGGTGAAAACAGATGTCCAAGAATCTCTGCAGTATCCTGCAGTGCTTACATCCACAAGGAACGAAGGAAGATTAAGTTCAATCCAGTTCGGTGAATCTGCAATTTTCTTCGATAGCGACAACAAGTACGAATAAACCACCTTTAGGCCTTGAGGAGTAATGTTTTTGTCATTCGATCCAATTTCTGACGAAACCACTTTCTGATGTAAGTCAATCTTATCTATATGAAATTCTAAGCCGGCTCCTGTACCATTTGGACCACAGGTCGAAATACATTTGGGATGTCCTTTTACGTTGATGGTGTGCATCTTCTGTTTACCCTTGTGTGGTTTGTCTCTTCGTTGATCTTATTACACTTGTATGTCCGGAAGACTTCTATCCACGGGTTTGTCCCCTTATGTCTTCTCAGAAGGACTCCACTGTATCTAGTGGTATTTCAGCTGTATCTCTTTGTTGCCCTGGAGTTTGAGGTGTGGCAAGCAGATGGTTGGTTTGGGTGATCCTTGCGGTGTGTATCTCACTCAATGCCTGGGGATGTGTTGTCCATTCTCGTGCATGCCATGATTTTTTCTTTTTTTTCAGTCCGTACTTTGCCGATTTTTGTGTACGGTTGTTTGTTGACCTTTTCGAGTTCTGAACCCTGTAGATCAGGTTAGACAGACAAAAGCTGTCTTTTAGGTAATAGAGGCAAAATTATTCTTAATAGTCAGAAAGAAAGTAATTAACTATATTTTAGTTAGATTTGTTTCAGCATTTTTAGTGGAATAGTTTTTCGTTTTTCGGCTATTTATTGGAATAACCTGAGTTTGTTTCATTGTTGCTATTGTTTTGGGATAGAAGCGAAGACTTGCATACTTGCCTTGAAGTACTGAAAGAACGGAGACATCAAGTCTGACACCCCCAGACAGGGGTCACATGTCAACCTCTTTTTCAGTGCCATGGTGCAAGAGGAACAAGGAAGACGCCTAGTTCGACATTTATGAGTAATTACTACACGTTTGCGAATTTGTTCCTGAAATACTGGTATGTCCAATGCTTTTTGTCGGAAAAAATTGCCCTCAAAATTCCAAGTTTTAAAGGTTCAAAATTGCTGGAGGCACCAGTGGAACTGACCGCAATCACTAAATCAGACTCTTCTCAAACAACTCAACAGTCGATTTCTACACAAATGGTTTTGCAAAATCTTCCACAAGTTGCAACAATTATTTGCAAACCTGACAGACATCTCAAATTTCTCTCACATCCTCTCAACTATCTCTCAAATGTCCTTCAAAATATTGTTCAGCTGCGTGACTTCACAGAGGCCTTTTTTACAAGTAAACTATTTAGTCAAAAATCATTTCCAACTAAAAAGCACGTTTTAAAAGAACTGTTGGATAGGATTTTGCCTGACCTAATCTACAGGGAACGATGTTCTCCTAAACCTTGTACAAGACTCTCACCCTCCAGGAAACCAACATATCCCACCTTGAAAAGAGGAAAACAATCTTGAAAAGTGCCTTGTTGAGGGCTAAGGGATATGTTAGTTTCCTGGGCATTTGTTCCCACTTCTTTTTAAAGTTATTGGGTGTTGGGAAGTTTGGGTGTAAGTGGTGTGAGGTCTGCTTTCCATGGTCAAAAGTAATAAAACACAACACTTAGTATCGAATCTTGAATCGTACTTAGTATGGCAAAAGAGGTACGAGTACTACCCACAGGCGCCTTCGTTTGCCCCAGAACTGAACCTTCAAACACATACTACACTCCACGTTTAGGGTTCTAAATTGTGGGATTGGTTTGGGTTTCATGCTTCTAGTGCACCCTGAAAGGAATACTACACCCCGGGGCAAACTAAGGAGCCTGGCCGTAGTACTATGATTCGATTTTATTGAAACTTATGAGCAGTTTTTTTCACGTGGTGATCAGGATGCCGTTTATTTCAGTGTTTGGATGCCATTTGGGAAGGATTTCAAGTGGACATCGTGATTTCTCTTTGACAAATCACGACGGTCGGTGATTGAAAAAACAAGGATTGAGACCAATGTCAACAAACTGTCAATTCTTCCGTTAAGAAAACTTCGAAAACTCCTCAGCTTTAAGAAAAATCCTTGGATGCAGAAAATGGAATCTCAACTCCTGATCGGTATTGTACGACTCAGCTGAAGTCGAGATTGAAAGGTCATGCTGCGCAAGAGCAAGCAACTATGGGCTCAAACGGCCACAAGACCTTAAAAAGGCCGGGACCCGTAGGGTAACCAGGCAAATTCTCATTTTGTTGTTAAGGCTTTGGACATTTGGAAATTTGGAGGCATTTCAGTTTGTGATTGTGAATCGTCCGCTGATTGAAGAAACAGTTCATGTGATGTCAGAACCCAGCTGTCATTGGATGAGTGGGCCAATGCAGGAGCAGATAGTTGCTTTCTCACAGATTGTTGGGGATTCGATCTTTCAGTGTATGGTTTTAACCTTGTTTCATTCTGCAATGTACCACGGCTTTATCATGATCAGTTTGCAACAGTTCTCACAGTTGACTGCTTGATCAAGTTCTTATACCAGGAGGGTGCTCATGAACATTCATGAGACATTTGCCAAAGGACATTGTCGCACAAGTCTTTGATTCTCTTCCTCTCTCAAAGCATAGCTGTACTATGCAATCGTATTTGCACTCCTTTTGAACCTTTTGTGTCTATATTCTCCCATCTCTACCGTGGGCTGCAATAGGAAACATATAGAAACATATATTTTGAACTAGTGGGTGGTGATTGCTAGAGGGGTGAAGGAGTTCGCGTAGGGCATGCAGCTTTGCTCGATCTGGCTTGACAGGATTTATCGGCGTTCGCTGAGACATCTAATCTAACAGAGAACATTTAAGACAAAAGCCATAATTTGACTTTTTGTCAGACTTGAGTGGTAATACTCACTACCCTGTAGTAGCACTGTATAGCATGTAAAGATGTGTTACTTACTTGTACCAGTGGCTTAAGTGAAGAAGTGAAAAAGGAAGCTGCTGTGATTTGTCATGGTAGCGGAGCATCTGAGATCCAATTCCTTTGGTCTTGGGGAGATGAGAAGGGACAGAAACCTATCCCGCACTTCTAAGAGCTGTTGCCCCTCGATCACGCTGAGCTTTGCCTATGTGGTCTTTGTGGTGATGGTTGCAGTGCTGGCCCTGAGCAGGCCCATGGAGAACGAGTTTGCGGTGATGGTTGGCTACGAGGTGAAGTCCCTGGAGAACAACACCAACGAGGTCGAGAACTACATGGTCAACGAGGAGAAGTACTACAAGATGGAGCCCAAGGAGAAGAACCAAGGTCCTACTGCGTTGCCCTATTGGACTGAGGTTGGAAGCCTGACTGCGTTGTCCTATCAGGCTGAGAAGAAAAGCTTGACTTCAAGCTGAAGGAGACCTGACTGCGTTGCCCTATCATGTTGGCGAGATAAAGGAGCTCTACGGCAAGATCCTGAGTTCTGTACCGGTACCTCAATTCTCACTTTCTCTTTCAACTCCTTCAATCCACTCAATGAAGATCCTGTTGACACTATGCATGCTGATAGCAGTGCTGAGGATGAGAGAGACTGAAGAGCTGGAGGTGAAAGAGACAGCCCTAGTGCAATGGTTGGTGAAGGTTGCTACAGGAGTGCAGCTTGGGAGAAGCGTGTGCGTGGCCAGCAGCCCTAAGAGGAACAGCAGCAGATTGGAGAAAAGGAGATGCCACTTGAGCATGAGAGAGAGGAGAAAACATCTACGAGTGTTGATGTTTGTGGCTATGGTGAGTCATGCGAGGTGCATGGACCAACAAGTGTTTATGGAGAGAATTGCAGAGATGACACAGGCAGCAACCAGAGCAGCTGCAGCAGCAGCGCAAGCAAGTGACAGGTTGCAAGCTTCAAGGAGCAGGGCTAGTGGTGGTTTGGAGACTGCTAGCAAAGTGTTGAAGAGCCCAGAAACATTTAGTGGTGACAATCCATTAGATTTCCTGGCATGGAAGACAAGCTTTGAGACGTGGCTTGGATTTGCAGATGAGAAGTACAGTGACTTGTTGGAGAAAGTGGAGAAGTTGACAAGGAAACCCGTGATGTCAACCTACAGAGAGGAACAGCAAGGAGTGGCTAGAAAGTTCTTTGCAATCCTATCGTCACATCTACGAGGAAGATGTGGAAGTTTGGTGAGAGCACATTCAAAGGACAAAGATGGATTTGCTTTATGGTATGACTTGTTGGGTGAGTTTTTGCCCAGTACGAAGCAGAGGTCATTGTCATTGGCCCAGGCATTGAGTCAGTATCCCAACTTCAGTGGGAAACAATCTATGATGGAATCAATCCTACAGTTTGAGCAGCTCGTCCAGGCCTACGAAACTTCAAGCTCACAGACCTATCCAAAAGACTTGATGACTGCTACACTGTTGCGGTGTGCACCAACAAAGATAAGAGATCACCTACAGTTATCTCTACGTGAAGACAGCTCATACGCAGATGTGAGGGAAGCTATGTTAAGCTACGAGAGAGTTACTCGAGGATACACCCAGGAACAAATAATGAAGACCTTGACATCTGACCATTCCACTGATGCCACAGTTCCTATGGAAGTGGTCAAAGGTGACTACAAAGGAAAGGGTGATCATGGCAAAGGAAAGGATAAAGGTCGTGGCAAAGGCTGGTGGAGCAATATGTGGAGCTTTGGTCGTGGCCGTGGTAAAGGACGAGGACGTGGATTCAAAGGAGGTGGCAAGAAAGGCAAGAGCAAAGGTAAGAGCAAAGGAAAAGGAAAAGACAAGGGACACACAGGAGGAAAGTCTAAAGGAAAGAACAAAGGAGGATGTTTCAACTGTGGTGATCCTAATCACTTCAGCAGAGATTGTCCCAGAGGACGTAACTGGCAAGGTGGAGTGAACCAAGTTGAGCAAGAGCAGTTTGGAGATCAACAACAACAACCTGTTCAACCACAACAAGGACAGACTCGAGGACAAGACCAACAACAGTACTTTAGACAGAGTACACCTGGAACCCAAACTACGCAGACTACATACCGAGGAAGTACTACATCGTCAAATTCTACAGTGAGGAGAGTATTTCATCTTGGACTAGTTCCTGGAACAGGGAGTGTCAATATGGTAACAGACCTGTTCTATGAGTGGTTGGAAGGTGAAGTCAATGATGATGGTACACGTACATCGACATCAACAACTTCGAGCAATACGGTTGAGGTTGAAGAGAATGAGGACGATGTGGAATGGGTGATGGTTAGAATGGCAAACCAGGTGGATGCAGTGATCTTGGACAGTGGATCAGATGCCAATGTCCTACCCAGGAGCTATGCATCTGACAACATCTTAGCCAGCAAGCACAGGCTGAGAAACTGTGAAGGTACACCTTTGAAAACCTATGGATCACGAGAAACAGAGCTGGTGGTTACAACAGCTAATGGCGAGGAAGTTGTGCTGAAGCAGAAGTTTGTGGTTGGAGAAGTTACGAATTGTCTATTAAGTCTTGGACAACTACTTAAGACAGGTTGGTCATTGGTTCATCGAGGAGAACATGGTGAACAACTTGCATTGCAGTCACCAGAAGGAAGTGTTGAAGTGCCAGTCTACTACAAAGGAAGTTCCCTAGCAATGGATGCTTGGATACGATGTGTGAATGAGGAGCCACAAGGAATCCCTGAAGAAGAAGAAGAGTTGGAAGTACGAGTGCTAGTGTCCATGAAGACAGACTTTGATGCAGATGTCTTTGGACTATGGCATGCTACGAGTGATGGCAAGGTCTACAAGAAGTACAGAGGACGAGACTATGAGGATGGTAGAATGATGTGGGGTGAGTACAGACCCTACAGGACAACACTGAGGAGACCTATGGGATCACAGAACAATGAGTGGGAGTTGATAGAACACTCACAAAACTACATCCAGAAGGATGACTCTGGAGGACCAATTGAGGAGTGCAAAGATGAAGACTTTGAACTTTTGGCAATATTGTCAAACACGGTGATGGAACTTAGTGACATAGCCGATATCCTTGGAGATCAACCTTTAGCAGAAGCAATACTTGGACCAGACCTACAAGTTGATCATCCAGAACCTGAACAACAAGGACCTGAAGAACCTTGGGGTGAAGCAATTGGACATGAAGAAGATGAAGCAATTCTGGAGACAGTGAATGTGAACGGTATTGACCTTACTGAAAGGTCACCAATAAAAGATCTCAGAAAGGCGTGTCAATTTCTGGGAATCAACCAAGGAGTTTCCAAAGTGAGGTTGTACGAGAGAATAGTGGTGGAACACAAGATGGCTTTGAGGAGAAGAGCAGTGGAAATTGGATTTGAAGAGTACTACAAAGGAGAAGTTTTACCACAGGAACAAAAACTACCAAAACAACCGTCAGAAAGGGAAAGAAGGCTACACAAGCTAACGCATTTGCCATACCGTGCATGGTGTGCACATTGCGTGTCGTGTAAGGCAAAAGACGACAGCAAGAAGAAGACAACAATTGAGACAGTTCAACAAAGGAGTTTTCCTACGGTGCAAGTGGATGTGATGTTTGGTGTAAACAACACTGCAGTGGTGCTACTGGTAGATGTTTGGACGAGATTCTGCTATGCCGTACCTATGAGGAGAAAGAGTGGTGCAGCAGTGGCAGAAGCAATAGTAGCATTTCTGGGATTACTTGGACACTTTGACAAAGTGGAGATAGTTTGTGACAATGAACCTTTACTACGAAGAGGAGTTGAGCAAGCAAAGGTGATCCGTGAGAAGTCGAAGCTGGAAACGACGAGCCAGTTCAACAAGGCGTTTGACAAAGGCCGCACAGCAATTGCAGAGAGAACCATACAGACAGTTCGAAATCAGGCAAAGACTTTGATTTCACACTTGGAGGAGAATGCCAAGACGAAGTTTGCAGACGGACATCCCATACACCTATGGTCATATGTCCATGCAGCATGGTTGCTGAACAGATACCATGTTCATTCCGCTCTTGGAATGACACCGTACCAGTGCGTGTACGGGAGGCCGTACCTTGGACGTATCTGTGGATTCGGTTCTACAGTCTACGGTTTGGTAGGAACAGCTTCAAAGTACAAACCCAGGTGGACCAAAGGAGTCTGGCTGACGAAGGACGGATCCGACCAGAATGTCATTGCTACGGACAGTGAAAGACTTGTGAGGACGAGAGCAATAAGACAAGTTGGTGAAGACTTTGACGTGGAACTACTACAATGTCTTGAGGCAAGTCCCGAGCAACTTTTGAAGGTTGCAACACACACCAGAGCAAAGATGACACCATCGTTACCGCCTACACCATTACCTTACTTGCAGCAGAGGAGAGATGATGAGGACTATGAGCCCGACGACGACGACAAAGATGACAAAGGTGATGGAGGTGACGGAAATGACGGACAACAAGGTGGAGAGCAAGAACAACCTGGAACTCCAGACGAGGCAGCTTCCGATCCCCCGACGGGTGACGAGAGGTCAAAGCAAGGCAGGGGTATCGGAGAGAAGAGACCAGGAGATGACTTACAAAGTTCCGGTTCAGTAGTGGAGAAAGCAATAAGGTTTGACATGGCTACACAGAAGCATACATTGGAAGAAGGTAGACGACCTGAGTTGAAGCTACCGAGGTTGCAGAACTACAGCAAGAAGAATTCTGCAGAAGCTCAACCGGAGGATGAGCGTGTGACAAAGGCAGGAAGAAGTTCAGACGCACTCAGTTCAAGTCCTACGTTTGCAGGAAATATGAGACAAGTTGGAAGCTATGACGGAGTGGACATGTACGTGGACGATGAGGAAGAGAAGTTCGACTACGAGGAGTTTGACCTGGTGGAGAAAGACGAGGTCAACTATGAGGAAGCAGAGAATGAAGCGGAAGGACCCCCAGAAGTCACAACAGAAGTGCTGCAGAAGTTAGACCAAGAAGCAGCAGTTGAGGAGTTAGAAAGACTGAAGAAGTTAGGAGTGTTGGAAGACTGTTTTCAACCCGAAGAAGGAGCATTAGAGTTGGACACAACATCTGTGTACGATTGGAGGCACAGAGAAGGAAAGTGGAAGAGGAGATGCCGATTAGTGGCAAGAGAATTTCGAGGAAATGCAGTGTCAGATGAGGAGACGTTTTCGCCTACGTCTACGTTGTCAGCAATGAAGGTGCTGATAAGTCTGTGTGTGACACAGAAGCTATGGACAGTGGTTCTAGATGTGAAAGATGCGTTTTTGCAAGTGCCACAGCAGGAATATGTAGTGGTTGAAGCGCCGAGATGGGCTAGAGAAGTCAACCCCAATTCACCGAGATTCTGGAGGTTACTTAAATGCCTACCAGGGCAGAGAAATGCGTCGATGCGCTGGTATGAGTACTTCAGAGCAGTGGTTGAGAAGGAAAAGTTTGAGGCATACGAAGGAATGCCAACGGTGATGAGGCACTCAGAGAGAACAATCTACTTGACAATCCATGTAGACGATGTTCTAGCAGTTGGAGAACATGAGGATGTGAAATGGTTTGTGGAAGAATTTTCAAAGAAGTTCACAGTGAAGTCCAGTGAAATCGTAAGTGTGGAAACAGGAGGAGAAATTTCATACTTGAAGAAAAGAGTCAGCTTTATACCAAGAGGAAGCCAACGTGGTGGAGTTGTAGTGAGACCCAACAGAAGCTACATTCCAAAGTTGGTTGAGATGTTCAAGTTGGAAACGAGGAGAACAAAGCAAGTACCCCACAACAGTGGGATGAGGATTTTCGACGAGGAGTTGGACAAGGACAAAGAGAAACTTGGAAAGGAGTCACTATTCCGGAGTGGATTAGGACTAGTGCTGTATGTGAGTCAGGACCGACCAGACATACAACAAGCTGTGAGGACACTTTCGTCTTACAGTGCACAGCCTACGATGAATGCTTTGAATTGGCTGAAACACCTAGTGCTGTACCTGAAAGGAACAGAAGAACACGGAGTTTGGTTTGAAGAAGCTGGCCCAGGAGCAGTTGCAGCGGACAGGTGGCCAGTTGAGGACGAGATTAGGAACAGAGAGAGGTCATCAGAAGTCATGGTTGAAGTGTTTTCAGATAGCAATTGGGCAGGATGTGTTTCGAGGAAGTCAACAACTTCGACATGTGTTTTCGTCGGAGGAAACCTAGTTTTGAGCAGTTGCAAGAGACAGATGAGCGTCGCACTTAGTTGGTGTGAGGCTGAGCTACTGGCAGCGTCGAGTTCAGTGGCCGAGACGATGCAGGTGACGAGTTTGGTGAAGCTTTGCATGAGAGATGAGGATAGGAAGAACAATGAGAAGGTGACAACAACACTTTACGTGGACAGTTCAAGTGCAAAAGCTTTGATGTTGCGCAGAGGATGTGGAAGGCTCAAACACTTAGATATAAGATACTTGTGGTTGCAAAGCATGGTGAGACAGCAGTTGGTTTTCATAAGCAAAGTTGGAACAAAGAACAACCCAGCAGACATAAACACGAAACCACTAAGTCACAACAGGAGACAGTACTTGATGAGTCTTTTAGGCATGTCGAATGGCGTCGAGAAGGTAGAGATTCCGGACGAGTACGTGGTTAGGAATATCTACGGTGAGAAAGCTACGAAGCGAGCACTTTTGGTCTTGGTTGGACTACAAGGTCTACAAGGTGGAAGAGCACAAGGACCAGGAGATAGTCGAGACGGAGAAGAACTTGGTACTACAACGTGGAGTATGTCAACATGGACTATGATGGTTTGGTTGGTTGGTTTTGCAGCTTTGGTGGCAACTATGGCTTGGAGCAGACGAAACCGAGTACCTGAACGTGAAGGAGAAGACGGAGACCTACGTGACCGAGAAGCACTACTTGAAGAAGGTGGTGAAGAAGCTATGGTTGAGGACGACACCGAGGTGGAAGAAGACTTTGGTGAAACAAACAGTGAACGTCGTACAAGATACCTACACAGCAGTTTGTCAGAATGCAGCGACCCAGAAGAGTGGCAACAACTACATCATTTTCAAGAAGAAGAAGAAGAAGAAGAAAGTGATGACGACAAACCGCCAGAGCGAGGACTACCATCTGGATCTACACACTTGAATCCAGAAGAAGTTGCAGGTAGTGAAATGAGAGTGGAAGTGAGGATCAGTTGCATGAATGACACAATTCATTCAATTTTGACAATCATGGCAGAGTTCATGGTGATGCCGTGGTACCAGAGGAATGCAAGCAGGAGAAAGATTGAGATGATGTTGGCAACAATGGAGAGGATGAGACAACTCTTGATACTCAACAAGACGGACAGCTACTTGGCAAGGAGGATCCTGAGGACTATGGCAGTTGGAAGAAACATGCACGAGCAGACTGACATGGTGAAAGATCTTTTTGAGCTACTTGATAGACGAGTTGGAGCACCAGAAGAACCTTTTGTGGACTTGGAAGATGCTATGGCGTGGTGCTTGGGAAACTTTCCCAGATTCAACAATTTCCTGAGTGATGCACAGTCTATGTTTTCACTGATGGATGACGACAGTGATGATGAACCTAAAGGTGGTGGAAAAGGTTCCAAAGGAAAGAAAGGTTCAAAAGGAGACAAAGGTTCCAAAGGAGACAAAGGAAAGAAAGGAAAGAAAGGTACAACAGAAACCTTGACAACGTTAGCCCCTTTCAGTGCTTTTCCAGAAGTGAGGATTGATGGATCAACAGTGAGTTTCAATCCAGGAGGTGAACTATATCCTGGTGGAGAAGAAGAACATGCTGGAGAAGAAGAACATGCTGCAGAAGGAGAACATGCTGCAGAAGAAGAACATGCTGCAGAAGGAGTACATGGTGGAGAAGATGTACGTGATGGCAGACCTGGATATGGAGAAGGTGGAAGATACACTGAAGAAGCAGTGTTTGCTGAAGGAGCTAGACGACAAGGAGATGATGGCAGTGTCTATGAGGATGCTGAAGAAGAACAAGCACAAGAAGAGGATGAAGAAGAAGATGGAGGAGAAGTCGACCCTCTATACCGTGGAAAGAAAGATGACGATGATACCAAAGACCCTGATGTTGAAGATGAGTATCAACAACACCTGAGAGGACAAAGCTCAGGAGGCAACAACAGTGGTGAGAAGAATACACGAAGGAAGATCGAGACTACACCAACAACAAGTGGAGACAAAGGAGCTGACAGTGAGATGTGCAAGGTGAACTATGACATGGCAGCTGGAAGCAGTGAAGTGCCTAGAAACTTGGAAGAACCTGTGGGAGCTCTACAGGAACTACACCGAGCACAAGAATCAGCTAAGAAGGCTATACTTGACAGGATCCACGAAGCTGAGATCCATGGTCAGTACACAGAAGATCTTGAAGATCTACTGTCTTTCATAACCATGCTCTAAAATGGAGCCTGGTGAAGTCAATGGTTGGATTTGACTTGGTACGTCATATCCAAAGGCAGGGTGTCAGACTTGAGTGGTAATACTCACTACCCTGTAGTAGCACTGTATAGCATGTAAAGATGTGTTACTTACCTGTACCAGTGGCTTAAGTGAAGAAGTGAAAAAGGAAGCTGCTGCGATTTGTCACTTTTAGACGGAGGCATCCCCTCAATATGAAACAGACCTTGCCTGAGACGAACAGGCAATCTTGATTCAGATGGGACGAAATTTGCAGAGCAGAGGCCGCTGCGATTGTTTTGCCTGCATGCACATGGCTACCCACATGTCAGTTATTATTCAAACATGCTACAAAGCGACTTGACCATGACGAATAGTGAGAAAGCACTTCAGTCTTGATGTTTTCGCTTGTTTTGGCGCAGTTCGACTCGAAACAGATTGCGTTGCTTGTCACTCCCATGATTTCGCGTTTGGTGCAAATGATTGATGGCGAAAGCACCGAAAATGGTGATCGTGGCGCTTGTGCTGAGCCTGCTCACTTTGCCAGCCTTTGGTGTCCGTCAAGAAGGTGCGATGACTTTTAGCGATTTCAAACGCAGAATGAATGCACACGGTCACGGACATATGAACACGAAGCTTGCCACAATTAACGCCTTCAGACCACGAGCTCTTTTTCAACGGATTCAGTGAGATGAACCTGGCAGGTGTTGAAAGAATTTCATTCTCATCCCAGCCATTGAATCCGTTGGATCGCCCAGCTGGACTGATTGAAGCAGCTTGGCTGATTGAAGAATGTTGAAGTACCTTTCAAAGACTTGTTAACCGTGTCAACATGAACTTAGACATAGCAAAGACATGCAAAGACACTGGATTCTGCAACATCGTGAGATTCATCGGCACTAGGGACCAGGGAGATGCAGATGATCAGGATCAAAATCTATGTTTATCTTTGCAGCATCATTGCACTCTAAGTGGTGTTTTCTTATCATAAGATAAGATGCTTCTGCAAGTCAGAGGAATCCGCTGGGTGCGTTGTTTTTCTTGTCGACGCACTTAGACTGCTTGGATTTAAGTCGGAATTGTCTTATTTTGTCAAGTGCAGCCAAGGTTGAGGCTGGAACTGGTCAAAGGGAGACCGAGAGCGAGGACAGGAACAGCAATTAAGCTAGATGCCTGGCATGTTTCGTTTCATTGGCAGGAATGGCATATGCCGCTTCGTAGTAGCAAATATCATCCCAACGAGCTACGGTGTGTGTATTACAGTATAGATATATATTGATATTATATATTATGTATTCGTGTTGTTTGGTGTTGATCCTAAAACAAGTCATGTCCATCTTCCGAATCCAAATCATGTTGAATTGATTGTCTCGGATTTTGAAGTTTCGATCGTATGGATTGGTCAATGCTCCACTTCTGGCAATCTTTAGTGAGTAAGAAGACAACCAGGATGCAACATGTTAGGGAAACTGTTTGGGGAATCGTTCTTGCAAAGTTGTTGAAAGAGGATGAGGATGACCGTGGATGTAGTTCGTGATAATCCTCTTGGATTTGCCGCAATGAATTCCGGTGTTTTGTAGTATGATGGAGGTGCATGGGCAATGAAACCGCCACATAGACATAGACCGTTTCAAAATACCGATTCTTGGAACCCTATGAAACCTCCCGCAGGATCAATGTGACAAGGAACTCCGATCCTTGGAGAAAACCTTCGCAAAGACTTGTGAGAGGCATGATCTTGGTTCAACTCAGGGGCAGTGCCGCACCCAGGCGAAGAACACCATCAAGCATTCGGCCAGGTACGGATGGCAGAACCACCTCGCCAGCAAGGTGCTCGATGATGGCAAAACACCAGTGTTTTGGGCCGGTTTCTGGCCTGGAGGTGAAGAGGGCATCGACACCCGCAAAGCCTTGGCTGACTTCATCTCTTCCATCAACGGCTTTCAGCTGGCAGACACAGAATGGGGCCAAGCAGCCGAGAGCGATGGCGCAAACAACCTCGAGAACTGCACTTGGGATCGGAAGAAGAACTGGTGGAATGCGGCCTCGATCCACATGGCCAAAGCCATGGCTTTGCACAATGTCAGAAACATCACGATCGCTCTTCACAAAACATTTCAAGGCGACTACTCCTTCTACAAGACCATCTTGTACAAGGCAGAGTTGGTTTCTATGGGAAATGAAATAAGGGAGAAATCCACCTGGAACCCGGAATTCGAGGTGCGCAGCATCATCGTGAAAGGAGCCCGTGCCCATGAATCCGGTTGCGCCTTGGCCTCAGAGGTAAGATATCAGTTGGAGTTCTATGCAAAGCGCTCGGTGACGGTGTGGTGTAGACCTTGCGCGGCGCTGCGGGCCCAAACAGAAGGTGAAAAAGAAGGGGGTGAAAGGTGAGTGCATCGAAGGAGATTGCCGAAACGGCCACGGCACCAAGACCTGGGCCAACGGCGAAAAGTACCAAGGTCACTGGAAGAACGGCGAGCCGGAAGGCCAGGGCACCCACACCTATGCAAGCGGCAACAAGTACCAGGGTGGCTGGAAGAACGGCCTGAAGAACGGCCAAGGCACCTTCACTTTTGCAAACGGCGACAAGTACCAAGGTCAATGGAAGAACGACAAGAAGGACGGCCAGGGCACCTACACCTGGGCCAACGGCGAAAAGTACCAAGGTAAATACAAGAAGGACAAAATGGACGGCCGGGGTACCTTGACATATGCCAACGGCTCCAAGTACAAAGGTTACTTCAAGGAGGGCCAGAAGGTCAAGAAGAAATGGTGGTGGTGGAGGTGAAGATAGGTTTGATTCGAAAAAAAGGTGAAAAGGGTGAAGGCTGCAGAGCACTTGTGGCCGATGGAGGAAAGAAAGTTGCATCATTTTTGCTGCCACTCTAAGATGTGAGGCGACCAGGTCGCTACAACACGGTGGCTGCCCCGGGCGAAGTCACAAAGGCCCCGGACGTCACTTCATGGAGCTGGAGAAATTCCCCAAATCCTCCGTTCTTTTTGTAAATTCCCTGAATTAACGTCAACTAGACTCACAGACTTTTGTTTGTCTCGCCTTTTCGACTTGCTTCTCTTAGTTTGCGTTGATTTTTTGGTATTTTTTTTCTTTATCAGATTTTCTCATTAGCTCGTTGGCATTCGTTGGCGATTTCCAATTTTTTGGTTGTTTGCTTTGTTTCCGGTCCATGTTGCTAGACAGCTTCGTTTGCGTTCCAAAAGTCAAGTGATAAGACACCACAATCTTAGGCAGCTAACCAATCCCTTTGCCTCAAACCTACCGATGCGAATTAGATATATATAATATCCGGGTGTGTGGTAGCTGATGTCTAGTTTTCATTTTTTTTTTTGAATTTGCTCACTGCAAACCGGTTGTGATTGCATCCGATCTGGGAATGGTATGATGGGTCGACCTCCGAAGAACCGCCATTTCCAGGTTTGATGGGTTTGATTTATAAAAGGTCGACATTCCCCGAGGATTTCAGGTGGAAGATGTGGTGTCTAAAGAAATGTTGACCCACTTGTCAACTGACATGTTCCCTAATATCCTCCCCTGGCCACCGGACGATTTTTGTCCGAACAACCCATGAATCTGGGATAAAATTGGAGGTTTGTGAAATAGCTGGTGGAGCACTGCAACATGTTTGGTTGTGTAGCATCACCCTCATGATAGAATTTGGAAGATATGAAAATCAAACTTGACCCACCTTTCAGAAGTCAAACATGTCTAGCTGGAAAATCCATCATCATTCATGCAAGTTTGCAGGGACGCTCCGGCATTTTTTTGTACATGCCACGCTTTATGCGCCAGTCAGGATGGTCCCAGGATGGTGGAAACATAAAGTCCTCCAATAACTCAAGGTTGCTTACTATATCAACTTGTTAGTTCGCTCGCCTGATTTTGTCCATCAGCAGTTGCTGTTGGCTGTGACCAAAGTGTGTATATCCTCTTGTGCTGAACTTTGATGTTTTCTTCCGATGAACGCCAGTTGCGAGCTGGTCGAAATGGCAAGTGTCTACTTGGAACATCAGGAGCTCGAAAGGCGCTGGGTGAAGGACCCATTGGCAATTGAAACCATCGAACCCAACGGAAAGAAGCCGAAAGAATTTAGTCAAAAGGATGTCAAAAGGAAGGGAAGTACCAAATCGCATGACATTGCAGGAACTTGGTAGGTGGAAATATTAATCCAAAAAAACTTGGATGATATTCGCAGATGTTTCATGTCATTTGAAGCCTGGAACCTTATCTGCACAGTTTGGAATTCATCCAAACACTGGCAGCCATGGGAGACAAGCAAACCATGTTTCTGTCGTCAGTGATGTTTTGCGTCGGCAGGTGGCGCGAAGAAACACCCACTTCTTTTGCCGAGCTGGCAGCTTGTGACATCTTAAGGCTCTTTGGCTTGCGTGGGAATGCAGAAATGTGAGATGAAAGCGCCTTTCTTAACGATAGCCACTTTTGCACGATGAATGTCCGTAGTAGTGTAGTATAGTATAGTAGAGTATAGTATAGTATAGTATAGTAGAGTAGAGTATAGTATAGTATAGTATAGTATATTATAGTATAGTATATAGTATATTATAGTATAGTATATAGTATTGTATATAGTATAGTGTAGTGTAGTGTAGTATAGTATAGTATCGAATTGCACGGTTTTGAATTGTATTGTGTATGGTACAGTACAGTATTAGTATAGTGCAGTACAGTGTAATTATCATAGAGTGGCATGGCATAGGATACGACAGGGGTATCATAGGATAGAATACGGTAGAATGGGATGGGATGAAGCCAGCAAAACTATGAAAGGCGGGACAAATAGCTGGGATGGATGGGTGTGGAACATACGGGGGAATTCGAAATGGATTACTACACTTCATAGCCACATTGCTCATCTTTCCTGCCATATCACTTCCAAGTTGTTAGATTGAAGCATATTGAAGCTTGTTGCCCAGATCCACGCGTGCAGTTCTGCGCCTTGCTCCTCTGCTTGCGCGTTTAATGTGCTTGTGTCAGATGCCCAGAGATGATGAAATAGCATGAAATGAAGTGTGAAAAATGTTGGAACAAAAATTGAATAAAAATGTGGAATTCGTTTATTGATTCTCCTTGGATTTGGATTCTCGTTTGAGTGAGTCCTCAACCTCGGTCACATTGAAGGCACATTCGAAAGTTGATGCGCGTGTGATTTTTCGTGCGTTTTTAGTACGAAAAATAGAACGAATGCTTAATTTTAGTATCTAAATATTTGTTCCGATGTATGTTGAATTGAAATATGAGCTTGTAATTATCATGTGTAATTATATAAGTGTAATTAGATGTAATTAGGCAATTAGAATGCTTGCAGCATATTGGATTCAACGATGCTCAGTGTGCTTGAAAAGCATGGAGTTTGATGATTTGCTCAAGACAGTGACATGTTAATTCTTGAGTGACAAGGGCGGGCAATGGCGACCAATGGCTGGTGAGAACAACACTTGAACTTCAGACAATCTAAAGTTCCGCAGAATTCAGGATATGCTAAGTGTTTGAGCGTTTCTTTGTCACCAGTGTTCTCCTAACTCCCCACATCAACCTAGTTAAACAGTAGAAACAGCTGCAAATCAGGCTGTATGAAAAGATGAAGAAATTCAAAAAGTAACTCTTCAACCATGTACTAGACAGCAGAAACAACTTGTCAAAATTCAAAATGTCTAAGGCCAATATGCCAAAGTGACCATTATTTCCGGTGTATTCCAAACCCTTTTTGGTGCCACGTCCCAGTTCGGTTTCGAGGTGAAAACCACTTCCTTGGAATTGTCAGCCTGTCAAGCAGCGCCGAACTCAACAAGAACCGGGGGGGTGACTATTTTCCAACAAGAAATTTGACCTAAAGTACAATTAAGATCAATTAAAGTTTTACTGCCGAAAAATCATTTGGTGAAAGCAGATTTCCAAGAACCTCTGCAGTATCCTGAAGTGCTTACATCCACATGGAACAAAGGAAGATTAAGATCAATGCAGTTCGGTGAATATGTGTTTTTCTTCGATACTAGTACCTACAACGACTACAAATAAACCACCTTTAGGCCTTGAGGAGTAATGTTTTTGTCATTCGATCCAATTTCTGACGAAACCACTTTCTGATGTAAGTCAATCTTATCTATATGAAATTCTAAGCCGGCTCCTGTACCATTTGGACCACAGGTCGAAATACATTTGGGATGTCCTTTTACGTTGATGGTGTGCATCTTCTGTTTACCCTTGTGCGGTTTGTCTCTTCGCTGATCTTATTACACTTGTATGTCCGGAAGACTTCTATCCACGGGTTTGTCCCCTTATGTCTTCTCAGAAGGACTCCACTGTATCTAGTGGCATTTCAGCTGTGTCTCTTTGTTGCCCTGGAGTTTGAGGCGTGCCAAGCAGATGGTTGGTTTGGGTGATCCTTGCGGTGTGTATCTCACTCAATGCCTGGGGATGTGTTGTCCATTCTCGTGCATGCCATGATTTTTTCTTTTTTTTCAGTCCGTACTTTGCCGATTTTTGTGTACGGTTGTTTGTTGACCTTTTCGAGTTCTGAACCCTGTAGATCAGGTTAGACAGACAAAAGCTGTCTTTTAGGTGGTAGAGGCAAGATTATTCTTAATAGTCAGAAAGAAAGTAATTAACTATATTTTAGTTAGATTTGTTTCAGTATTTTTAGTGGAATAGTTTTTCGTTTTTCGGCTATTTATTGGAACAACCTGAGTTTGTTTCATTGTTGCTATTGTTTTGGGATAGAAGCGAACACTTGCATACTTGCCTTGAAGTACTGAAAGAACGGAGACATAATGTCTAACACCCCCAGCGATGGGTCACATGCCAACCTCTTTTGCAATGCCATGGTGCAAGAGGAACAAGGAAGACGCCTAGTTCGACAATTCTGAGTAAGTACTACACGACGTTTGCGAATTTGTTCCTGAAATACTGGTATGTCCAATGCTTTTTGTCGGAAAAAATTGCCCTCAAAATTCCAAGTTTTAAAGGTTCAAAATTGCTGGAGGCACCAGTGGAACTGACCGCAATCACTAAATCAGACTCTTCTCAAACAACTCAACAGTCGATTTCTACACAAATGGTTTTGCAAAATCTTCCACAAGTTGCAACAATTATTTGCAAACCTGACAGACATCTCAAATTTCTCTCACATCCTCTCAACTATCTCTCAAATGTCCTTCAAAATATGTTTCAGCTGCGTGACTTCACAGAGGCCATTTTTACAAGTAAACTATTTAGTCAAAAATCATTTCCAACTAAAAAGCACGTTTTAACTGTTGGATAGGATTTTGCCTGACCTAATCTACAGGGAACGATGTTCTCCTAAACCTTGTACAAGACTCTCACCCTCCAGGAAACTAACATATCCCACCTTGAAAAGAGGAAAATCATCTTGAAAAGTGCCTTGTTAAGGGCTAAGGGATATGTTAGTTTCCTGGAGGGTATATTATATACCGTTCTATACCTATTCTAGTTGTCTAGCATTTGTTCCCACTTCTTTTTAAAGTTATTGGGTGTTGGGAAGTTTGGGTGTAAGTGGTGTGAGGTCTGCTTTCCATGGTCAAAAGTCATAAAACACAACACTTAGCATCGAATCTTGAATCGTACTTAGTATGGCGCAAGAGGTACGAGTACTACCCACAGGCGCCTTCGTTTGCCCCAGAACTGAACCTGCAAACACATACTACACTCCACGTTTAGGGTTCTAAATTGTAGGGATTGGTTTGGGTTTCATGCTCCTAGTGCACCCTTAAAGGAATACTACACCCCAGGGCAAACTAAGGAGCCTGGCCGTAGTACTATGATTCGATTTTATTGAAACTTATGAGCAGTTTTTTTCACGTGATGATCAGGATGCCGTTTATTTCAGTGTTTGGATGCCATTTGGGAAGGATTTCAAGTGGACATCGTTTCTGTTTGACAAATCACGACGTTCGGTGATTGAAAAAACAAGGATTGAGACCAATGTCAACAAACTGTCAATTCTTCTGTTAAGAAAACTTAGAAAACTCCTCAGCTTTAAGAAAAATCCTTGGATGCAGAAAATGGAATCTCAACTCCTGATCGGTATTGTACGACTCAGCTGAAGTCGAGATTGCAAGGTCATGCAGCGCAAGAGCAAGCAACTGAGCCCAAGCGGCCACAAGACCATAAACAGCCCAGGACCCCTAGGGTGACGAGACAAATTCTCATTTTGTTGTGAAGGCTTTGGAAATTTGGAGACATTTCAGTTTGTGATTGTGAATCGTCCGCTGATGGACTGAACAGTTCATGTGATGTCAGAATCCAGCTGTCAGTGGATGAATAAGCCGAGGCAGGAGCAGATAGTTCCTTTCTCACAGATTGTTGGGGATTCGATCTTTCAGTGTATGGTTTTAACCATGTTTCATTCTGCAATGTACCACGGCTTTATCATGATCAGTTTGCAACACTTCTCACAGTTGACTGCTTGATCAAGTTCTTATACCAGGAGGGTGCTCATGAACATTCATGAGACATTTGCCAAAGGACACTGTTGCACAAGTCTTTGATTCTCTTCCTTTCTCAAAGCACAGCTGCACTATACAATCGTACTTGCACTCATTTTGCACCTTTTGTGTCTATGTTCTCTTATCTCTACCGTGGGCTGCAATAGGAAACATATTTTGAACTAATGGGTAGTGATTGCTAGAGGGGTCAAAGGAGTTGGCGGAGGGCATGCAGCTTTGCTCGATCTGGCTTGACAGGATTTATCAGCGTTCAATCAGACATCTAATCTGATAGAGAACATTTGACAAAAGACATAATTTGACTTTTAGCCGCGAGGCATCCCCTCAATATGAAACAGACCTTGCCTGAGAGGAGCAGGCAATCTTGATTCAGATGGGACGAAATTTGCAGAGCAGAGGCCGCTGCGATTGTTCTGCCTGCATGCACATGGCTACCCACATGTCAGTTATCCTTCAAACATGCTACAAAGCGACTTGACCATGACGAATAGTGAGAAAGCACTTCAGTCTTGATGTTTTCGCTTGTTTTGGAGCCGTTCGACTCAAAACAGATTGCGTTGCTTGTCACTCCGGTGATTTCGCGTTTGGTGTAGATTGTTCATGCCGAAAGCACCGAAAATGGTAATCATGGCACTTGTGCTGAGCCTGCTCGCTTTGCCAGCCTTTGGTGTCCGTCAACAAGGTGCGATGACTTTTAGCAATTTCAAACGCAGAATATGGCAGAATGAACATAAAAACGGTCATGGAAATACGAAGCTTGCCACAATTAACGCATTCAGACCACGAGCTCTTTTTCAACGGATTCAGTCGTAAATTCTGTAGTCAGATCGGTTCTTCACTTAGTCGGTTGCGTGAGATGAACCTGGCAGGTCTTGAAGGAATTTCATTCTCATCCCACCAGCCATTGAATCCGTTGGATCACCACCCAGCTGGACTGATTGAAGCAGCTTGGCTGATCGAAGAATGTTGAAGTACCTTTCAAAACGCACTCGTTAATCGTGTTGACCTTAACTCAGAAATATAGAGATTCATCGGCACAGGGACCAGGGACATGCAAATGATCACGATCAAAATCTATGTTTATCAGTGCAGCATCATTGCGCTCTAAGTCTTTAAGTGTTGTTTTCTTATCATAAGATAAGATGCTTTTGTGTTTTTGCTCACGCACTGAGACTGCTTGGATTTTCAAGTCAAGCCAAGGTTGAGGCGGGAACTGGTGGAGAAGAGACCAAGAATCAGGACCAGAACAGCAATTAAGCTATTCTTGCAGCCCGGCATGTGTTGTTTGTTGGCAGGAATGTCAGATGCCGCTTCATAGTGGCAGATATTGTTCTAGCGAGCTTCTGTGTGTATTATCGAAGGAAGTTTAGTAGTCAAACTTCCGACAACATGGAGAGTTGAAAAGCAGAGCAGAGAAGTAGTCGGATGAAAGAAGCTACAGTTGCGCGCAAGTCAGCAGAAAGGAGATACAGTCGCGCGAAATGTAGGGAAGTCGCGAATCGCTTTGTTTTTCCAATGATTCGTGGGTCGGGAGGGTCGAAAAGAAGGTCGCTAAAGCGGCAGGTGCGGGGCCATGTGGTCACAGGAGCAATGAAAAACTGCGCAACGCTGTGGCGCAAAGCGCATTTTCAAGTCAAAATGTACAAAACACGTCAGCGCCGGACCACTTTTGGAAGCTCCGATGTCGACAATCGCGCGCTGCGGTAGCGAGAAGCACATCTGCAAATCAAAATGTGCAAAGCACACCCTGCCCGGACCGCTTTTTCAAGTTGGGATGTGGAAAAATGGCACGCCGCTGTGGCGCGAAGCAGTGTCGGTCACTTTTGGAAGTTAAGATGTCAACAAGTGGCACGCCATTGGGGCGCAAAGCACCTTTGCAAGGCAAAATGTTAAAAACTGACGGTCGCGGGCCACTTTTGGACGTTCTGATGTGGAAAAATTGCGCACCGCTGTTGCGCAAAGCACCTTTTTAAACTCAGTCAGTGAGACAAGTAGTCAGTTAGTCCATCAGTCAGTTAGTGAGTTGGGCAGCTAATCAGTTAGACAGCTATTCAGTTAGTCAGTTAGTCAATGGGTCACTTTCCCTGCTAGCCCGTCAGTTTATCAGTGAGCCAGTCCGTCAGTTAATCAGGTAGTCAGTCAACCAGCTAGACAGTTAGCCAGGCAGTCCTTCAGTTAGTTAGTGGGTTAGTCAGTAAGTCAGTTCATCAGCTAGTGCGGGTAGTATTAAAGGCCCAAGAGGTCAGAAATGTAGGTTATCCCCTAATCCGCTTTGTGGCACACTGAACCCCTGCGATTCCTGCCCCAACTGGTCCTAGAAGGAGCGCACCCTTTTATGTCCCGGAAGAGATGGTAAGCGCCACAGCAGGCAGCTTGTACTACCGTGCCGTAGGCGTGAGTCCGTCACTTGAGCCAAAATCCCGCGGTGAAACGGCAAGTGAAACAACTGTACTGTTCCTGAAAACGTCTAAGCTACATCTACTCTTCAGTAAGGGTAAACCTAGAAAAATACAGGGGTCAGAACCTACCAGTCTTTGATGCGCTGTGACCAGATTCTTTCAGAGCTAGTTTACTTCACATTAGACAGTTAATCAGTTAGTCAGTCAGTTAGTTAGTGACTCAGTGAGTTAGTCAGCTCATAAATCAGTTAGTCATTTAGTCAATTAGTCCGTTCATCAGGTAGTCAGTTAGTGAATTAGTCAGGTAGTCATCTAGTCTGTGCATAATGGTCCGCCCCTGAGACGCCGGGCACGCAACGTCAGACCGTCACGTCACGTCACGTCACGTCAGCACGTCACGTCACGTCACGTCACGTCACGTCTGCACATCACGTCAGCACGTCACGTCACGTCACGTCACGTCAGCACGTCAGGTCACGTCACGTCAACATGTCACGTCACGTCAGCGCGTCACGTCACGTCGCGCTGATAACATCAGCGCGTCACGTCACGTGACGTCATGTTCTTTTAGGCATATGTTCTTCTGGACTACAATTTATAGTCTCGACCTTGTAACACTTCCGGCACCGGCTCCTGCCATACTACTGGTAAAATATCTTCAATCCATCAGATTGTCCAGATTGCAAAGAGTTAAATGTGCTTTTATTAAGATAGATTGAATCCCTCAGCAGACCCTTGGTGTTGCCCATGTCTATGTCGTTGTCGTTGTCGTTTGCCCTTGTTGTTGTTGTTGTTGTTGTTGTTGTCGTCCTTGTTTCTGTTCTTCTTCTTGTTTTTGCTTCGGTACATACCTCACACATGTCCAAAGCTTTGATGTAACTCGTGTTCAAAGTGCTACGGAACAGACTGCTTCGGTACATACTTCACACATGCCCCAAAGCTGTGATGTAACTCGTGTTCAAAGTGCTACCGAATGGACTGCTTCGGTACATACTTCACACATGTCCAAAGCTGTGATGTAACCCGTGTTCAAAGTGCGACGGAATGGACTGCTTCGGTACACTTCACACATGTCCAGAGCTATGATGTAACCCGTGTTCAAAGTGCTACGGAGTGGACTGCGTCCGCACATACTTCACGCGTGTCCAAAAGCTGTGATGTAACCTNGTAACCCGTGTTCAAAGTGCTACGGAATGGGCTGCTTAGCTGTGTACTTCACACATGTCCAAATGCTGTGATGTAACCCGTGTTCAAAGTGCTACGCAGTGGACTGCTTAGGTACATACTTCACACATTTCCAAAGCTGTGATGTAACCTGTGTTGAAAGTGCTACGGAATGGACTGCTTCGGTACACTTCACACATGTCCAGAGCTATGAAGTAACCCGTGTTCAAGATGCTACGCAGTGGGCTGCTTCCGTGCATACTTCACACACTGCTACAGAGGGGACTGCTTCAGTACAGACTTCACACATGTCCAAAGCTATGACGTAACCCGTGTTCAAAGTGCTACGGAATGGGCTGCTTAGCTGCATACTTCAGACATGTCCAAAGCTGTGATGTAACCCTTGTTCAAAGTGCTATACGCAGTGGACTGCTTCCGTCAGGCGCCGTCGTGGACAAGGAGGGCCGTCACGTCACGTCACGTCCCGTCACGATGTCAGGCGCCCCCAGAGCGGACCATGCTCAGTCTGTGAACCAGTTCGTCACTTAGTCCGTTAATCAGTTAGTTAGTTTCTCAATGAGCCACTTAACCAGTCCGTCAGTTCGCCATTTAATCGGTTAGCCAGTTAACCAATTAGTCAGTTACTCAGTCAGTGAATTTGTCAGTTATAGTCAAGTAGTCAGTTAGTGAGTAAGTGAGGTTGTCAGCTAATCAGTTCGACAATTCGACAATTAGTCAGTCAGTCAGTCAGTCAGTGAGTCAGTCAGTCAGTCAGTCAGTCAGTCGTTCGTCAGTCAGTCGTTCGTCAGTCAGTCGTTCGTCAGTCAGTCGTTCGTCAGTCAGTCAGTCAGTCAGTCAGTCAGTCAGTCAGTCAGTCAGTCAGTCATCACTCAGTCAGTCAGTCAGTCACTCAGTCAGTCAGTCAGTCAGTTCGTCAGTGAGGCAGCTGCGCGCAGCAATGTACTGGGAGCAGTACGAGGCTGCACTTTGAAGTACTTTGTGATACTTTGTAGTGCAGGGTAGTACGGAATAGTACTGGAGTAGTACTTTTCAGTACTTTGTAGTGCGGAGTAATACTTTGTAGTGCTTGTAGGCTTGTAGGACTGCGTAGTACGGATATGTACAGATCACCACATCATCTTCCAATTCACCACATCACACAAAGACTTCGAGCCACACAGCGTGACCTCACAACCAGTCACATAGCATCACAAGCTCATAAGATCCCATCCCATTGCATCGCATCATGTCACACCAGATGACAGCTCATCACGTTGGAGCACATCACGTGACATCGCATTGCATCACGTCACATAACACACAAGAAATCACATCACATCGCAACACACGACATGTTTTGTGCCAGAATCAACGCCAATGAACACGAACATAGAATATACATACAGAGTAGAGCCTGGCAAGCCGGGGGCGGAAGGTTGGAAAGGGAAAAAACTATACGCCAAAGAAAGACTTTGCCTATAGTGTGCGCAGGGCGACCAACCAGTGCGATGCCCAAACCGAGGTTTTTGCGCGTAGCAGCCTTCGGCCGTTCCATGGTGGTGATGTGCCGTAGTGGTGATGTGATCTGTTTTGATGTCATGAGGTTGGTTGCCGGGTGAGATGAAGTAATGTGGTTGGTTTTGAGGTGGCGTGAAGTGATGTACTGTGGTTATAGTTGCGAGATGTCATGTGCATCATCCAAATCCAATTCAGGTTGAATGAATTGGCTCCGATTTTGGGGTTTGGATCGGTATGGATTGATCAATGCTCACTCCTGGCGAGTTTTCAGTGTGCAAGAAGACAACCAAAGCTGCCATTCATGGAACATGTTAGGGAACAACAGCAACTGTTTGGGGGTCGTTGTTGTCAAGTGGTTGGAAGATGATGAAGATTCAGATGGTTGTGGGTGAGGTTTTGCGATAGTCTTCTTGGATTTGCTGCAATGAACTCCGGTCTTTTGTAGTATTTTGGAGGTGCATTGGGCAATGAAACCGCCACGTAGACATAGACCATGAAGCGCGCCATTGTTGTAGTTGGTTACGTCATGTTCCTTTCAGACTTCAAACCAGGTATACTCGCGACTGACAGTTGCAAAATATCAATTTTTTGCCTTGAGCCAGCCACTGCTCGCAGGATCAATGTGACAAGCAGCTTGATTTCTTGTGGAAGAGGGTCACAGAGACTTGTCAGAGGCATGTACGTCAGGGAGATCAGTGGGATAACAATTGCAGCACCATGGCATGGGACACCATTGCGGACGGGAAAGTGTACACATGGCAGAACCACCTCACCAGCACCGTGCTCAATGCTGGCAAAACACCTGTGTTTTGGGCCGGCTTCTGGTCTGGAGGTAAAGAAGACATTGACAGCCGACAAAACTTAAAAAAATTCATCAAATCCGTCAACGGCTTTCAGCTGGCAGACACAGAATGGGGCCAAGCAGCCGAGAGCGAAGGCGCAGACAACCTCGCAGCTTGCACTTGGGACCGGAAGGAGAAGTGGTGGAGCGTGGCCTCAAAAAAATTGGCCGAAGGCATGGCTCTCCGCGATGTCCAGCACATCATCTTTGTGCTTCACAAAAACATGGAGAAAAATTCCCGCCGCACCTTCTACAAGAGCCTTTTGTACCAGCTGGAGTTGGTAAATATTGGATCTGAAATGTAGAAGAACCCCACCTGGAACCCGGAATTGGAGGTGTACAACATCAAAGTACCCGGAAGTGGCACTAACACTAACTGCGCCACGGCCTCAGCAATGAAGGAATATTTGGAGGACCACTCAGGTCATGAGGAGGTGAAGGTGTGGTGCAGAAGCTGCTCCGGGAGGTCCTCAGTGAAGATTTATGAAAAGGACACGTGCACGAAACCGAGGCCGGTGAGAAGGAGGAAAATTAGAGGCAAGTGCACAGGAAATTGCGTAAACGGAGAGGGCCAGAAGGTCTGGCCCAACGGCGACATGTACGAAGGTGGCTGGAAGGACGGCCTCCAGTTTGGTGAGGGCACCTACACCTGGAGCGGCGGCAAGATGAAGTACCACGGCCAATACAAGGACGGCCTCCAGGATGGCCAGGGCACCTTCACTTGGACCAACGGCGACCAGTACCAAGGTGGCTTCAAGGAGGACGAGATGGACGGCAAGGGCACCGTCACCTTGGCCAACGGCGAGAAGTACGAAGTTGTCTACGAGGAGGGCCAGTTGAAAAAAGAATATAATAATATCCCGTGGAGGTAGGGTTTGGGCAGCCGTAGGCGCAGCCCAGATGGCAACCTTCCTTGAGTTCCGACGGAAGTGCCGAAGCTGAAAGAAAAAAGTGAAAAAGGGCAGAGCACTTGAAGTCATTTTTGCTGCAGATGTTGCAAGCACCTTGGCCTCCACTCTGAAATGTTCACGTGGCCAGTTTGCTACGCAGCACGGTGGCTTCCCCGGAGGCCTGGGGAGGCCCGAGGCGTCACGTCATGCAGCTCAAGAAATCCCCAAATCAATCCAAATCCTCCAGTTTTTCGGTCGATTAAAGAATTTTGCATTGAGGGAATGAACGTCGACTTCAACTTTGAAAAGTCAACATTACACACAATTCTTCTATGTTTTTCTATGTCTTTGTCCTTTTGGAATTGTTTTTCTTAGTCTACGTTTATTTTTTCTTTATCAGTTTCAGTTTCCTTTCATTAATGCTAGTTGGCCATGTCCAATCCTTTTGCTGGTTGCCCTGTTTGCCAGTTGATGATTTTTTTAGCTTGGTGAAAACAGTCACAGGCTCATGCAAGTCCATGGTCCATGTTGCTAGAAAGCTTCGTTTGCATTCCGGAAGTCGAGCGATAAGACACCACAACCTTCGGCTGCAAACCAATCCCCCTCTCTCAAGCCTACCAATGCACAGCCTCATAGCAAATACATCCGTGGTGGCTGGTGGCCAGTTTTCTATACCAATTAATAATTGATCGTTTCCAAGACAGGTGCACATGCATCATTTCGAATCATGTGTGCTTTTGGTTTTTCCATGGGCTCAGGCGCACCCGAACACGTCTGATCAACACATGTCCTTTCTTTGTGCCGTGCATGATGCGCGGGAAGTTTTTCACAAGGTAAGGCGGAAAGGAGTCGGAGGAGTTGGGCCATTGGATCAGGACCAGAAGGGCGTGCTGCAATGAGATTGGGCGCTTGTGTGGTGTCTTCAAGCGTTTTCATTGTGCCATGCGTTGAAGTTGCATGAATTTGCCCTTTCATGACTTTTCAATCCTTTTGATTGTTTCATTCATTATCATCATCAATCATTGTTTCATGCATGTTTCCATCCTGTTAATATTTCACCTTTCCCATGTTTTTGCTCACGTAATTTACAGCCAAGCCCTCTATGTCATACAACGCACGACCGGAGGAGTTGGACTTGAGTGCTCGGCCCTCAGTTGGCGATGCATGTCAGCATTGCTTTTAAAAAGTGCATCGCAGTAGGAAATGAAAACATGAAATTTCAGGACTGCAAAGAGTACCCAACAGCATCGAATGTGGCGAAATACTGTCCCGAATCTTCAATATCGTCATATTAATCCTTTAAATACCGGGTTTACAGCCATTAGAACCTTGTTGCGACAGGTTCAGCTGGCAGATCCCACATTTTGTGCGTTCAGTGGTTTCAGGCGTGGCAGTGTGTGGTTCAGCCATGTTCGATGGATGTCGAAGGGGTTGACAGACCGCCGCTAGGCTACTGAAATCAGCATGAAACGAGGTGGAAACGCCTCAAGAACTTTGGTTGCACAATGGAAACGGATTGAAACAGGTCGAAAAGTCATGCCTCTACCATCCCCAAAGATTGATGTGTCACTCAACATGAAATGGATCCCTGCCACGTAGAAGATGTTAGAAGGGACCAAAGAGGAGTGAAATGGAAGCCATGAATGTGTTGATGGGTTTAAGGAATGCACAATGTTTACGTTTTCTAAGCAAGCAGACGAAATTATTTTTCAGACATGCCGCAAATGTCTCATTTTCACCATGATCTCATTTCAAATTTCAATCAAACCTTCTCAGAAAGTCTCATACATCCAGGAAGTTGGGCATAGTTGTATTCACACGCGGCATGGGTTCCCGTTCTTCAACTTCACAGTTGTCCAACATTCTGTGCCCTTGCACTGACAAGGATGGGATGTTTTTGGAAAGTCTTTTGAACCGGAGGCGGATCTGTCAAAATTTATCAAAGATCATTTCAGAATTCAAACCCTTCTCAGAAGCAGAAGAACTTGTGAAGCTAATTTTCAACAAAAGACTTTCTTTCACAGATTTTGGGTTTTGCCAGGACCTTCTAGGTGAGACCGCAGAAAAAAAGTGGCTGCAATGTACCAAAAAAAAAAGTGGCTGCAATGTACAAACATGAGTTAGTATGAGCTTGCACAAGATCACCATATCATCCATGAAAGTTGGACAGTGGATTCAAATCCATTGAAGTGGAAGCTGTTGAAAGTGCTTGCGACTCATGACATACCACGACCTATCGGATCAAATTTCTTGTTTAGCCCACTTGTTGCGGCTGCGACACGGGCTTTGGGGCCGCTTTATGTCGCCAAGCAGAGGCAGCCCAAAGAAGGCACCTTTTATTGTGATCGGTTCAGCAGGTGTCAGGGGAAGATGCTGAATGCCAAAGCGTTTTATCAATCTTGTCTAGTTGCTAATTAGTTGTCTTGGAAGGATCAAGCATGATGCGACATCATGAAATGTAATAGGTATATTATAAATATACATATTGACATATTGATATATTCATATGTTAATATACTAATATCTTCGTCTATGAATACGAATACATTAGTATATATGTATATATTATAGATACTTTAATGTCTTAATGTTTTATACCATAGATGCATATTCTGACAATATATCTTGTGTAAAAATGTACTTACTTTCTCACTGCTGTCACCGCAATATGGAAGGAAAAAGTTCTTACATATGTGAACTGAATGACATGTACTTACATCACACCAACGATTTGTTAGATTGCAAGTTTCAATGGTTCACAAACTTAAAAGTCTAAGCTTTGACTTTATAAAAGCTTTGACCAAAAATGGCTCGCTGCATTCAGAATCCTTCGAGGCGGCCTGGGAGTTGCGTCTGTGGCACGTGTGGCGCAGTTGGCTAAGATGGCTTTGTTTCGCCCACGTCGCCCACATCACACCCATTCACGCCACCAGCCTCGGCAACGTCGGCAACGTTTCGGTGGCCGTGCTGCCGCGACGCAACCAAGCACCTCGGAGAAAGAGAAATGCATCTGTTTTAATCATGGTTCATCATTTGTTTTCTGAAGTTTTAAGAGAGGTGAAGAGAGGGGACCTGAAGACTTGCAACTGCCATTTCAATTTCTCAGGATGTACAGTTCTATTGCGGATCCGACTGTGAGGACCTGCATCTTTGAAAGACTCTGAAGATGTCATGGGATGCCGGATGTCCACAGTTTGGTTCTTCCTGCTTAAGCTACATAGCTAACTTCTTGTGATCCACCCAGAACCTTCTAAATTTGAAGCTCGCCGCCGACTGCGCCTCTGGTGGTACAGCAGTGGTGGCCCAAGCCGAGCGACACGTGCTGATGAGTTGTGCTGTTTGTGAGTCTTGCCATTTTGCTTGCTGTTTTTCAACTATGTTTTGTTTTTCCGTTCTGATTCATAGCAAAAAGAAAACTCAGGAAGCTGTTCTGCGGGTTAGCCAAGAGGCAGGTCGAAAGTTTCGAAGACTTTGATCAGTGAAAGCTGGGTATTTTCTGATAACATTACATGGTTATCATGATTCACTTGGGTATTTTGTTGATATCCTGATACATCCATGTTCGCGAGTAATCATAAGTCAATACACTACAAAGTCTTTTTTTGGGCAGAATCCGCAAAAGATGATGCGAAGGTTGGCGTTCGCTGGGCTCGATTTGATGCGAGTAGTCTCACTGCAGGCGCACAAAACTCGCACTATGTCTACTTTTGCAGCAGGGATTTAGGTTTCATTGGATTTCGAAATTTTGAGGCTCTCCCGAACTTGTGCGACCGAACAGAACTCCTGGTTTGATTTGGATCTCTGATATTTCTCAGGCTTGCTGTACAACTTATGTTTAAACCGCATCGACAACCAAACGTTTGAGGAGCTCTGCATTTGCACATTGTCAGCATGATCATCATGTCTCAGTTATGTTTTTCTTGATGCAATGAGATGACATGTTACATGTTGCTAGGACACTGGCCAGACAGTGTTCATATCTCCAATTCAGGAGGCTCCTGCGGCTAGTGATGTTGGGTGCATGGTTGTTGGATGTTGGCGGGAAATTCCAAGATTAATGCACATTGCTGCAGATTCTTAGGGATTATAACTTACAACATACTATAACATGACTGACACGCTGATGTGACAGGTTCATCCACCCTTGGTGCAGCCCTCCTCTTCGCAGGTGTGAGACATCGGTATTTTTTGTGGAAACCCCTGTCCGATGCAACGCGGCAGGGATTGAACACAGCTGTGACCAGGAGTTGTCCATAACTTGTGTACCTGGGTGCACCTCCGCAACAGAGGTTCGGGACAGGGCAGAGACGAAACGCGAAACTGTGTAGGTATAATGATGTTTACTGCGTTTTCAGGTCGTGAGAAAACATTTCGAAAATCAGGGGAAATTCTGCAAGAGGTGGGACATGAAAAGACCAAATTGCAAAATGAATGGCAAGAGTCTGCCATTATCAATTTCTTGATGCAGAAGCCATTCAGTGCTAATTGATAGGCACTGGAACATCTTCGGTCTTCATGTTTTCAAATCAAGGAACGATCTCAAATATGGAGGGTGTTTGGGTGTTTCACATTTTAGCAAGTTTGAAATAAGAAGACGAGATACGAGCATCTTCGACCGTTCAGGTTTTGTTGGCACTGGATTGCGATTCCCTAAGTGGCGCACCCAGTGCAACACTCACAGGGTTGGAGCCTTAGAATCGTGAGTTGTCGTTTGACCTGATGCAATGAGTTTTTCAAAAAAAACTTTGTGTTTTGGATGCAAAAAGATGCAGGTTTCGGGCCTTTTGGTCTGTGACCTTGGATTTGACCTCCTTGCTGCTCAGCTACGATTCGAGAAAAAGAGAGAAGCTTCCTTTTCATGGTACAGTTACGACATGGCTACCCAGATTTACCCGAGTTTCCTGCAAGGTCCTTCGGTCAAGTGTACAAAGTATGCGCTGATGTCGATGGTACTGGAGGTGCTTTCTCTCACCGATCTCGGATCCAAAGATCATAAAAAGCACTGCAGTGCTCAGTGTTTTTCACTGTTCAGATGTGTTCAGTGTTTGACTTCTTGATGTTGCTTGGCAGTTTCAACTTTGCCTGTGGCAGATACCGGCAGGATTCCCAGTGAAGTCAGTGAAACTGAACTTGGCCGTCGATGTTTGCACCAAAAAAGGACCTGTGTTTCTTGTTCTGAGGTTTAACAGTAAGGACCGGTGGTCCGACTTCTATACAAGTTGCTGCACGCCCAGACACCAACAGTGTTGCATATTGTTTGGCTTTGAATGATAATTCCACCTGTGAGTATTGCAACTAGTAGAAAGTCCAACACTTCTGATTTGTTTACCATCTAGATGTAGAGACTACAATCCATGCCCTACAAAGCTACCAGCTCGACCCCTTCTACTCTTCTGTTTTCTCATATATCTAAATTTCTTAATGCTTCGGTAGCTGCTTCATGCAAGTGCTTTTAGGTTTCAATCATAGGTGCAACAGACCAACGCGGTTGCCTCAGCCTCTAGCGCATGGTGATCGTTTTCGAGCGTTTTCGATGGATCTCCAAAGGTGTGCCGATAATTTGCATCGGTTGTACCCACTCAACTGCTGCGTACTTCATCGATGAAGGCCCATTTGTCAGGGTTTTTCTCGGTTTTTTGTCAGAGTCGGCACTTGTCGCGACAGGTTCCAACTGCGATACCACGGAAAGAGAAGGGTCTCACATAGGCCGGTCATTCTTGGTTGTTGTCCATCATATCTATGACTTGATGTGGATTTCCAAACGCTGAGGAACAGGATCCACTTCAACATCTTCGGTGCTGCTCACAGGCTTGATAAATCTCCGTTCAAAAATGTGTTGCACAAGGTTCCTCATGCTGGCAACGCAAATTCCTACATCACGTCTCAAATTCGTGACTTCCCGTAATATTCTTCAGGAGCTGGAACGAGATGGGATGCCGTCATTGATGCCTTGCTCTTGGCATCGAGTTTTAAAATCCATTGTCAAGTTTGATGCTGTCAATTCAAACTGAAAATTCCAGGAATGTATTAGTCTTCCTGTCTTGTGAGGCATCATCAATGACAACTGGCAAATCTTACAAACTCTGTGTGGATCTGGATGGCATGGACCTCATGTTTAATTAGTTTTCGCCGACTTTGATGTTGGCATACGTTGAAGCCAGGCAGTTTAATAATGTTTAACATAATTTCACAATTGACACATGGTGAGTTTGCTGATGTTTGCGGCTGCTTTTCACATCGAATCAAAGCAGGTTCCACCGTTTCCAATCCTTTCGAGGTTCCCTTAGAGACTTGGCTTTCGTAGAGACGGGCCTTTTGGTTCAGATCACTTCCATTACAGGAGTGGTAAAGAGCTGAGGATGGCTGAGGGGCATAAGAGAAAATGGTGCTCGATGATGACTCAAAAGCAATGAGAGTTGAAATTGTTCCAGGGTCTTTTTCTTGTTCTACTTGCTTCTCGTTTCTTCTCATTTTATCGTTTTCAGGTCAGTACCACGTATAATGCGGCTGGAGTGACAGATTTGGAGCTCACCACAAGTCTTGCAGATGGATCGACGGAGCCTCAATCTGATTCAACGCAGATCCCATGCATATTGAAACAGAGGGGGTTGGAGCAGGAATGCAAGGAATGAACAAAACTCAAAGTGAATCAGGATTTGAAAAAGGAAGATCATGACTTTTTTGTCTTTGTTGTAATCAATGAGATGTATCTGTATTTGTGCATATCTGCTCAAAGTCAAGGCTGCCGCAAGCATATGGCTACGTTGGAGCGGAGTGCAGCACGTCCTTTGCTCAAAACATCTTCAAACACTGTCTGAATTGAGCTTCCGGACAGGTGTGAAATCATCACTGACACCCTCAAGCTAACCTTCTTCTCAAGCATGTTTTTACTCAAGTATCAAATGCAGGTCAGGCGTTTTGTTGCCCTTTTCACCAAGGGCTTTTAGCGCAAGCGCTGGTGAGAGAAACACCGTGGTCTCCTTAGCGTGGACATATCATAGAATTAGGTCAACTTGGCACGACATTGTGATGGTGACCGTGTGATGATTGGAATGAGAACAAAGTTTTTTTGAATGTCCAAATTTCATCAACTCTCAATGAAACCCAATCACATTGAACGAACTTTTGATCTGTCATGACCCAGGTCCAGCAAACTGTATTGGGCGTCGTGAGTGGTTTGCTGCCTTGAAAAGGGTCTCAGGAAACGAGGGAAAGCTGAAAGGAAAACCAGAAAAGTGGAGGTTTTGTTTGGCATTTTAAAAACATTGAAGAAAAGACATATTGCGGCTTGTCACTCGGTTGGCAAAGTTGACAGATCTTGCGACTTAAAACGATGATACTGACGCAGAAAATTATTTCGCTTGGGGTCACTGAAGTGTTCCAGAAACAATGTGCAAAAAACCGAGGCGTCATCAGTTTTCCTCTCACCGTCCTTGGCCTTGTGGAAGGAAAGCCTGAAGCCCCAGTGCGATGAGAACTCGGCAGTGCAGTGCATTTTGGGTGTGATTTTTTGTCGATATATGTATGTAGGTATAGGTTTGTATATTACATATTGTATTAAACTTGTGTATCGTAATCTATGCATACAATACTATGCACAAATATTTTCCTATGCATTGCATTATTATATTGCAACACTACATAGTATAAATCCTGCGAATATGCATGGATATCGTCAGATTCAATAACGAATGTGTATATGGGTACATGACAGGTTCGGCTTTAAAGTCACTTAATTCGTACTGTAGCTGTCAGTATGAGTCCTCCCAGTCTTTCCATGGTTGAACCTGTTTAGGTTGGCAACTGAAATCAAATGCATGGCATGCCAAGGATGTACAGAGCTTGTATTGATGAAGATGGGCCGTTGGCGCCAGAATCTTGGAAAAGAAAGTTTTTTACCGTCGAACAATTGCAAAACTTTTGGCAACATCTCCAGCGACATGGACTCCTTGGAGTCGCGATTATCATACGAATTCCAAAGACGATGACATTTTTTGACTTCAACTTTCAACAGGCAAGGCTTTGTCGATGTGGGTGGAGTCTACGTGGGGATCTCATCGCGCCTTTCCGGTCTGATCGCAGAGTTAGATTGAGCATATTCAGCATCAAGAAGTTCAGGAAGTTGAAGAAAGAATGCGAGTATTGCAAAAACGGTGGAAACATCATTGGAATGTGTTGAAGTATCTCAAAGTCAGACTTGAATTATTGATCTATTTATTATTTCGTGAAAGTCGAAGAAGTGGGTTTTGACTCAGGTAACGCCAATCACTGTTGTGTCGCCTTCTGGCGTAGCCCGGGCAACAAACCAGCAGCCTCACTCTAAGTTGTTTGCAGCCGAAGCACAAAACTGAAGATGTACAGAGGCACAAAAATGAATGTGAAGCCACCATGAAGACTTCAATGAAAATCCGTTCCCCTGAGATCGTCCAAGATTGAAAGCGGAGTCTCAGAAATCCAAGGCTTGAAATCCAATGTACCACTGGTGTATGTCACCAACTCAGCATGTCTCCTGTTATCCATGCAGAATGTGCTTACATGTGCTATTACGATCCATTATGTGCTTCATGTAGATTTGCAACGAGACAAAGACTATTTGTTTTTGACTTCCCTGCTGCAGAAAAGTTGTTGTCTAAGGCTCCACTGATACCAAGTTGTATTTGACCTCAAAGTCCTGTTTCCCCGGACCTGTTTTGTGCTTTGCATGTTAAAATTTGTTTGCATCTACTCCAGGATTTCCATGTTTCATATGTTTCTCAACTGCCTTGATTGATTGTGGTTTGCAAGTTTAATGAAGTTTACGCGTTTCAACAAATCCAGAGGATTTTGTGAATCCCAAAATTGCTTGAAGCTCAGCCAGGTAACACATTGATCACCAATGGAGATTCAGGAGATGAACAGCCTGTTTTGAAGCAGCAACTCTGGGATCAGGGAAGCTTCACAGCAAGACGATGAATGAAGACATGAAGAGATCATGAGACATCATGACATCTGAAAAGGAGTCCCCACGGGAGAAGACATCAAGCGTGAAACCACTGCCACTGCAGTTGTTGTTGGGTCCTGAGAGCCCGTTAACAAAAGTCCAAAAGTCGAAGCAGACAATGTAAAAATGGACGGAAAGACAATTCAGTTGGCTGAGGCTGGATCAGAAGTCTTCCGGTGGATTTGGACCCTTGATGTTTTGGCCACAGTATGATTTAGATTGTAACGCCAGAGATTCCTTTGTTTCTGATTTTTACCATGGATTTTAGGTGAAATTTCGGTTTTGTTTTGAATTGTATCAGGCAACGAACTTGGAAGCTGGGAAGCAATTTCGCATTTGCCCGGGACTCAAAGGAAATTTGTTTTGTTTATCGAAAATTTGTCGCCAAATCGACACCACTTGGGATGTCAAGCGAAGGCGCCGATATTGATGGTGCCACCGGGTTTGCGCGGCCTGTTTTTGTGTTGCAATTGTGTGTTTCAAAGAGTTCTGAGTCAGATGCATTCCAGGAAAACGGTGAGAGTTCAGTTTCCACAGGACGAAACCTTTCGGTGATACAGCTCTCAAAATCTACACCTCACCCTTTAGCGAGGTGGGCAAACACATTTCTGCGACTTTACATTGTGCTTTGAAAATAATTTCAGGATCTTTCATGATGTTTCTGGATAAGATTTGGTCTCTTCGACCTGTTCTTGAATGCATAAACAGGAGTTCATTCGTTAAGATGGGCAAAATTGAGCTGTGGGAAGTGGAACGAAGTGGATAAAGACAAAACTCAGGTGGTCACAAAAGGGATCAATGTTGCAGCACCTCAAACGGTGCCGAACTCAATTTTTGTTCATTCGATGTTTCACTCTTCAACCACAGCACTTCAACGCATTTCTAAATTTACTAAATCTGCAACTTATCAGACTTTGCCTTTCAGGTCTATGTTCGATGTTCATCGGGTTGCACTGAAACAGCTCGTGGTCCGTTCTGGCATGTATTTCATATGTATGTCTCATAAGTATTTCATATATGTATTTGTGTATTTACGTTGGGAGACACTGAAGGCAATGACAACATCCTACCGTATACCAATCCGGATGTCGTTGTCCTTATGTGTTGAGCTGTTCGAGCTGTTGATCTCCGCCTTTCGCCAGCTTATTTGGCCTTGCGGTCGAATACGCCTACAAACCTTTTCGTCAAGGTTTGTGACAGGTGCTTTGCAACGCATATTGAAATCAGGTGAAATCACTACTGCCAGCCTTTTTGCAGGAAAACATATCGGAATGAATGAAAAATATACCTTAAACATCCTTGAACATTGGATCCAATGACGTGACGGCCAGTACGGTGAATGATGGAGTCATGGATTCCTTTGGCAACGAGAACACGGGTTCAGTTCCCCTTGTGCCGGGCGCTCAATTTTCCACAAAATTCCAGCCTTCTCAGAAAGAGATTCTCTTAGATCATGGTGCAGCAAGCGGTGACATGATATAGCAAGCCTGTCATTTTCAACACTCCCCAAGCTCACGAATATTGGCTAAGATTAGTGCATGCAGATGCTGTTGTGAATGCACCACTTGCCTACAAGCCCGACATTGAGAGTGTCGTGTGCTAGGCACCATGGTGGAGATTTGTCAGGAACTTGGGCATCAGCATGCATCATCCAGATTGGATTTTGTCGGAAAATCTGCATGTATTCCTTCGACAGGTGGGCAATTGAGAATATCGATGCGAGAAGCTGAGTTCAAGAATCCAGCGAAAGCGCCCAAGAAATTACTGCATCATTTGTTTTTGCTTCTGAGCTCGGCGTCTTGATTTGCTGTTGAAAACATCTAAGGCAACGTCGCTGATTGCGGGCCGATACTATGGAATTTGCGTTGATATGGACGGTGCAGTGCTCTTCCTAGTTTTGGCTGCGCATCCCGCGAATGCCCTTATAGTATATAGTTGGAGTTCCTGATATCGGCTGAAGATTCTCAGCTTCACTGACAAGTGACTTTGAAACTAGTTGCAGTGGGCACAAATTAGGGATTGATGCTTGAAAGCTCTTCCTGTTTTTTGTTTACGTATGATAAAGCTGCATTGTAGTGAGCCATTGGTTTGTTGGTGTTTGGAATCTTTAAAAAAATATTTCCGGTGGCTTTTTGAACAAGCAACAAGAAAACAATCCAGGTGTCCACACTGAGCTTTGGAGATACTGGATTACTGGTCTATGTGACTGGTTTGGAAGGGTACTGCCCTCAGATCAAAAGAAGTGTGACAGATAGGGAGAGGCAGCAAGCACAGCCAGATTTCAGGGAGAAAACTCCACTGAGGCAGATACCCCAACAGGTAAATGCACCAATGCTTGTCAGTAAGAGATAAGCACTCCAAGCAATGATGACAGTAGGATACCGATACCTCTTGCAATAGGACTCCTCTTGTGACAACGTAAATGACTTCACACGTCGACTTCACACGTCGCCCTCGTCACCCCTCCAGATGACACTTACGGTTTTGTGTTCCGAGAGTCATCCCCATCCGACCTGAATTTTTGTGCTGAGGATTTCACCCAAAGCAATCTTACAAGCCTTTGGGCAGGAGGCACAAGGGCACAAGAAAGAGAATTGTAGGCCTTTTTGAAACATGCAGAGATGTTGAAACATGTTGCAACTTCATTTAATTCAATCATGGCTGATGTTGTATGATTGTTGGCACACGTTGGAACATTTCATGCAAGCTGTTGGCCCTGACAGATCCAGCTGACCTGTTGGGGAACTCGGGGAACTCGGCACTTTTCAAAATGTGGCTTGGACAGAGGCTGTGCTTTGACCTCTTGAGGTCCCTATTGCAATCCGGACAATGATATCACACAGGCCATACGACGTGTTCAAAGAAATTGACAAATCGAACAACCTCATTGAACCTTTCAATTTCTAGTAATAACATGGAACCCGGAAACATTTCAGGAGCTTAGAGACTTGCATGCGTTGAAGAGTTTTTTGGGGCATTGTTTGAACGACGAAGACAAGAAGAAGAAGAAGAAGAAGAAGTTCAAAAAAGATTCAGCTGTACTCCGTGTGTTGTATGTACTTGTATTCCTCACAAGGATGTGATGTCTCTTCATTCATGCTACAGACATTTGACAGGCCTACATTTCTCTGGAATGCGATACGTCGTTGTACTTTGGCCAGACCCTAAAACACCCGCAACCGACCGACAGTGAACCTTTGGAGATTGGGATCTGTGGCTCGGGATGAGGTTTCAATCTGCCTGCCACGGCACAAGTGAATTCACCTACCAATCGCTTGCACCAATCTGAGAGTCAGTGGTGACTGTCGGATGTTCATCATGTTGAATCATTGCAAGATGCCATTGCGATCTCTGTATACTATGTATATATATATATATGTCATGTGTGTTTTTAATATAGTTCTTTGCGTGTGCCGTATGAACAAATTGATGAGTCACATGTCATTCTTTCAAATCTTTCACTTCGCCAGTTTCTGTTCTGTTGAGGCCTGGGCCTGGTGGTGTGACCACACCTGAAGCCACTAGGCTTTACATCGATGCCACGCAGTCGATCTCTCAGATTTGAGGCAAAAAGGAGTTCAGGAATTCGGAGAATAAAAAGTTGAATTTGGTGAAAATTTTAAATGGGATGTTTTGATGTTTTTTTCAACTCGGTGAAACTTCTTCGCATTTTGAGGTTGGATTTGGGCGGAGTGTATCATCTTTGTGTGTCACCCAGTGAAGGTTGCCGGGGATCAGGACACCTGGACATGCCACTTGGTTTGATGTGTTTTGGATCTTAGGCATGGATTTGGATGGCAGCAATGCCAAGATGGGTATGGGCGACACTGGATTTTTAGCCTTGAGCTTATGTGTTCGGCAGACTTTCAATGAAGATTTCTCGCTCGCCTCAAGATGCAGTCTTGGCCTTTGCGATGAGATCCGACATTCTTACAGATTTCGAACATACAGATTTCGAACATTTACTTCAAAAACATGTCCAGCGAGATTCTGTCCTCCTGTGATTTGTTCTCACAAATTCCTGACGTTTCTCCATTCGAGGTTTATGTCACGTCCATGTCGGCCCTGAAGCCTTGGGGAATCTTGTACGAACACACAGTTGAATTTCAAGTTGCACTTTATCCGGCTTTTTCCATGAACATTGCAAATTGCAAGATTCACCAGGCCTGCAGTGAATCAGACAGTGGTGCTAAGCCAAGTTCCTGCCATGAAATGACCCCGGGGTCCACTGTGCTTTGCAAACACATTTAACAATGATTTTTGTTTGGAAAAATTCGCTTTTGAACTCTTTTAGTGGTTCAGGTGATGACCTGTCCCAGCGGCTGCAGAAGACTTGGAATTTGGATCAATCTTTGAATCAAATGACTAAGGACTTGAATGAATCAAAGTGGCAGTTTGTGATATGAATTTCTCCAAGGCACTGATGGGAATTCTGCAGCCTATATCGGCATCTACTGCAATGAGACGGTCTGGATCCCACATGACAAGTGGATCCTCAATCCTCGCCATGTTCAGAGTGACAAATTGCGAGGTGTGATCCAGATTTTTCATGTAATTGATGCAAAATCTGCATATTTCAATATTTCACCATAGCTATGACTATCTTTGAGGTGAACAACGGCGAGATGACAGCTTTGGCAGGTGAAAGGACCGCTTCACGATGGTAAGATTCACAGAGTTCGCCCATGTTCGCCTCGTTTTCCAATTTGAATAGTTGTGAGGACACGAGAAATATCCAGGGATTTAGACAACTGGAGGATGTTGATATGTTAGAAATGTAAAAGTATCTGAAGTTCTAAAGTATCCAAATGTTGATGACTTCAGCGAGTTAAGTTTTGATGCTTCTTTTTGGAGGACACCTCATGGTACTTTTTCGAAGCCATCCAGTTTGGCGACAAACGACTTCCAGGCACGGCACATTCTGCTGGGCCTATGACAAAATATGAGTGGAACACAAGACGATGATTCAGCATGATATTCAAAAATTGATTCGAAATGACTTCAATGACCTCACATGTGTGTTTGTTTCTTTCCTGGTAGCTAGACAAATAGATGGTTGCTGATGATAGCCTTTAGAAAGTCAAAAAAACCTGCAAGGGATTGACGACCGGATAACCTTTCAATACCTTTCAGATCCCAGCCATGCCAGGTGCTGATCGATGCTGAAGGCTCACGAGCAGCGTTGTAATTGCACCGCATTTTGTCGCATTTCGTATCATTTCGTAACACCGAAAGGCATGACGTCCGGAAAGCACTATTTGTTCTGCTTCAAGCTCGGTACAGATTTCAATGTCGTTATTGTCGTTGTCTCTAAGATATGCCGTGGTCTTTGGAAACCAAAGTCTGAGGCACCGATTTGGATGGCAGCAATAGTCATTTGCCTTGGGGCAATAGTGATTTACCTATCTACATCTCGCCCATCACACAGGCCATGGAGTCACGCTTTCACGTCATCAACTGAATCAAAGTTTCATTCTGCCAGTCCGCATACAATGCCTTTTACTCCAGCTCATCTGCAGAGTTTCTTGGATGCAGAGTCAGTTGGACACAGCTGTAGCAATCGCAACATCCAAATCCGGTTTGAGACCAGGCTTCGATTGACCTGTGATGGTCGATGCTCAGTGGACAGCAGAGTCCATCTCCTCAATGAACAGGCAGATGTTTGGACTACACAGATATTTGTTATTTTGTTGATATTTTTTTGTGTTCAACAATAAGAAATATCACCCCTAAACCGTTGCAGTCTCAATGCGACTTCTTGGACTTTGCTGGAGTCAAAACTGGCAGTGCCGATCAGTCTTGAAGCCCAGCCGGGAGCGTGGCGCAACCATGGGAGACACTGAAATTCATCAAATATTAGAAATGTGTTTCAAAGTTGGCGAAAAAAAGTGTGCAAAGATGCAAACATAGACTAAGCAAACATGGGAAAATGAGGTAAAGCCCATGAAGGTTTGAAAACCGTTGAGAGCTGAGGACTAGCGCGGTGTCAACCACTCCATTGGGTGGCACGCAAGGACTGTTGATGGGGTTTGCCGGGTTGGGAAACGAAGGGAACGTGGGAATTTGTGGAGATATTTAGATATTTGGCATGTTGGCATAATCGATAATGCAAGATCCACAAAGATCATGTAGATTCGTGTAGCATCAATGGTTTCATTCCCAAGAAACTCGGAAAATGCAGAAGTAACATGGGGAAGTGCTATGGCAATAGTAGGAGATCAAAAAAGGGCCTTCCAGAAAGAGAAAGGAGTAGGTTCAAAAACGATAACCAGAAATGACGGGAAATCAACGAGCCGTTGAGACATTTTGAAAACAAAAGATACAAGACGGCATTAGAGTACGCAATGGTAAGGCCAGGGGTGAAATTACTTTGGGCCTGAAGCTTTAAGAAATTCTACATGACTCGTCAAACCACTCTGATTTCGCCAATTCACAATTCATCCGTGAAGGAGTTGTGGTATCATTTCTGGATACGACAGCTCTTACTGCTGGATGGAGGTGCCTAAAACACCTCATAAAAAATCATAAGGGATTGGTGTTCATCCTATTTGATGATAGCTATCGCTGGTTGAAGGTATCGAATTTGCCTGGATCTTGATGGTGTTGCAACTGACTATGCCTTTGGGGATGTCGGCATACAGGCAGGACGTCCGAGTCTTGTCCCAGAGGAAAAATTCGAAGCTAAGTGCAGTGGCAAGTGTACATGGCTGCAGTGACGGTGTCAGGAGGCATGTTGTTCCATTCTTTGTTCCTTCCTTTTCATCATTTCTCAAGAAGTTTTCGTGAAAAACGTCCAGGAACTATTTCTCCCGCCACGGGACAGGCCTCGCCGATTCATTTTGTTGGAGAGAGATTGGAAATGATGTAATTGATGTCCCCTGATGTCTCCTTTGTTACTCATTTCAGGTGATTACCATGACTTGTGCGACCGGCTGCTCCACAAACACCATGGCCAGGTACTAAGCATGTTTCCATTTTCTGAACAGCGGTTTTTACAGCACAACGCCACGAACCTGTGCATGGAACAAAATAAGGCGTATCTTGCTAGCACCTGCGACAGCACAGTGACGGATGGGAACATCGTGGCAAATGGAGCTTCTGACTTAGGTTTGGCAGGGAGAGGAAAGAAGTTGAAAGACAAATGCGAAAAAAACAGCAACTTAAATGTAATAAGATGTAAGATGATGTAAGAAGACTTGAAGAGAAACAACAGAAAAGAACAAGAATCCACAAGTTGTTTTTTGTCTCCAAAACTTTGGCGCTCAGGTCTTGAATACAGCTGCAGTAAATCTGGCTGGGGTCCACCACTTGGGGGTGTGACTGGAAAGGTCTCTATCAGGATGAAGAGCTTGGTTTCAAATTGTGAGAATTCAAATTTTGGACAAGGCTAAACGACACATATTTGGAATGGTTTAGATGAATCAAAGAAAAATAAATTTGATCTTCGGAGATGCCAGACCCTCGCGCTTCTCCAATTGGGATACTTTACGTTACGAGTTTCACCACTTTCCGAGGCAGCTCCATCATTTACCGCCACCGTTGACGCATCAAATTTGCAACCAGGGCGGCACTACACGTTCCCTGAATGCATAGATGAAATGTCAATACTTTTTTTCAATTGATTTGCCGGTTTCAGAAACTTTCCTTTGTTTGGGTGGTCGAAGAAACATGAAGTATCAATCCTGTCATCAGTATCAGCGCAGCCCACACATATTGCCATCACGTTCTGCGCAAAATCTCAGGCTTTGCACGGACCTAGACGGAAGCACGGGGACGATGCCAATGGGTGCCAACGATTTCTTGTGGTACGTCACAGGCCATGTTTTTCCATTGTTTCATGCTGCAACCCTTGACAATGTGTGAGCAATCATCCAGCAAGGTAAAGTGCATTAGGTGATTTCACTATCACCTGCAAGCTGCAAGGTGTCACTGGAATTCCTCACTACAAATTTGGCTTGAAGCAGCAGAAAGGACATGAAACTGCTGAAAAATGCTTGCATCGAGAATTTGCAGTTGCTCAAAGGTTGCATTTGATTCTTGTCAAAGATTCTCAAAGAAATTTCGGGCTTCCCATTTCTTCCGTTTCTTCCATTCGTTCGTTGGTGAAGGAATCGCTCGCTCGACTTCAGAGACTGTTATTTTCACTTGTGCTCAATGTACCAGCACCAGTTCCGCCTACTTGGCTACTGCGTGGGGCTGGCAAATTTGAAATATCCACAAATTCTTGCTTAACTATCATTGTAAGAACTTGTCCCCAAACACTCAAACACTCCTCCGGAACACTTGTTGCCTCCGCCAGGTGTGATAGCACTGACAAAGATGGTTACCGGGCAACACCATCAAGCTCCTCTAGCGGCACCAATTCTGGTTTGCTAGAAGACCTTGGTGTTCAAGGTTTGAACCTCAAATCCATTTGAAAGATCGAAGTGTGATACAATAAATAGTCAGATATGTAATATGTATATGTACGAATACATGTAATTACATAAATTATGTATATATATACATATGTATCTGTATTTATATAATTATTTGCGTATAATTTTATAGATGTGTATGGCATGTGTTCTCAAAGTGATATTGTGGAGTACTGAGAGAACCAAAGAAGAAGCATGAGGCAGAGGGAAAGAGAAAAGGAATGGAAACGATGGTATTTTTAGTGATGCGTTAGAGGGTTGGAGGAATATGCAGGGCGCCCCGTGACGGTGTGGTGCAGACCTTGCATGACACTGCAGAGCTGCGGGTCCAAACAGCAGGTGGAAAAGAATATCATCAAAGGCAGGTGCTTCTACAGAAAATGCAAAAAGGGACTCGGATACATGACCTGGGAAGACGGCTCCCAGTACAGCAGTGATTGGAAGAAGGGCAAGATGCACGGCAATGGCACCTACACCTATGCCGACGGCGAGATCTACCAAGGTGGTTGGAAGAATGGCCTCAGAGACGGCCAGGGCAATTCAACCCATGCCAACGGCGAAAAGTACCAAGGTGGTTGGAAGAGCGACTTCATGGACGGCCAGGGCACCTATACCTATGCCGACGGCGCCCAGTACCAAGGTGATTGGAAGGAGGGCGTCAAGGACGGCCAAGGCACCCACACCTGGACCAACGGCGACAAGTACCAAGGTCAATACAAGAAGAACAAGAGGGATGGCCAGGGCACCTTCACCTCTGCAAATGGCCAAAAGTACCAAGGTGAATTCAAGAACGGCCTCCCGGACGGCCAAGGCACCGTCACCTTGGCCAATGGCAACATGTACAAAGTTTGGTTCAAGGAGGGCAATTTGACGAAGAAGGTCAAGGAGAAATGACAATGGTGGAGGCTGGTGCTGGAGCTAGGTTCAAATACGGCCTGTGATGGCTTAGTAGTTGTTCATGAGGAAAAGTGAAGAAAAATGCTGCGGAAGTTGAACTTTGAAGTTGAGGCACGTTGACAAAGTGATCCAAGAAAAAGGTGAAAAAGATTGACAATGGCTCATGCTGCAGAGCACTTGAGGCATGGATGAAAGAAAGTTGCAGCATTTTTGCTTGCCGATGTTGCGGCCATGTTGGCCGCCACTCTAAGATGTCACGCAGCCAGGTCGCTATGCAGCACAGTGGCTTTTGTGGGGCGAAGTCACGGAGGCCGCCAGGGCGTCACTTAACGGAGCTGGAGAAACACCCAAATCCTTCGGTTTTCGGTGGATAAAAACGTTTCCTTCAAGGAATCATCGTCAACTATAGTTTATGTTTGTCTCTACTTTTGAAATTGGTTTTCTTAGTCTAAGTCGATTTTTCTTTGTAATAAGGATTTCTTCATTAGATCGTTGGCGATCTCCAAATATTTTGCTTTGTTTGCCAGTTGATGGGTTTTCTTCAGGTTGGTGAAAACGAGTCACGGGCTCATGCAAGTCCATTGTCCAATTTGCTAGAAAGCTTCGTTTACGTTCCGAAAGTCAAGCGATAGGACACCACAATCTTAGGCAGCTGACCAATCCCTCCCTCTCAAATCTACCAATATTATAGCCTCATGGCAAATATATATACGGGTACGGTATGTGGCCAGTTTTTCTTTACCAAGCAATCATTTCCTAAACAGATCACATGCAACATATGATGTGTTTTTGGTTTTTGTCCGGGGCAGAGGCGCACCCGTGCCGTGCATGACAAGCGGGAATTTTTTTCACAATGAGATTGTGTGGTTCTGTGGTGTTTTCAAACGCTTTTATTGTGCCATACGTTTTACTGCAAGGTGGCCCTGGGCTCACTCCGTTTTTATGGTGAAATTGAGGGAATTAACGTCGACGAGTCTATGTTTGTCTCCCCTTTTTGACTTGTTTATTTCTGAGTCTACGTTGATTTTTTTGTTGATCAGATTTTTTCATTTATAGTTTGCAATGATTATCCAAGTTGTTCGTTTTTGGCTCTGTTTGCCAGTTGATGATTTTTTCAAACCAGTCAAGGGCTCATGCAAGTCCATGGCCCATGTTGCTAGAAAGCTTCGTTTACGTTCCGAAAGTCAAGTAGCCGCATAGCAAATCGCTGGGTATGTGGTGGGTGGATGTGGATGGTAGCAAATAACGACAAAAGACATAACTTGACTGTTGGCCGGGCATCCCCTCAATATGAAACAGACCTTGCCTGAGAGGTTCCTTCCAACGTGATCGGATGACATTTGCAGAGCAGAGGCCGCTGTGATTGTTCTGCCTGCATGCACATGCCAGTCGGGATTCAGACATACCTCAAAGCTACTTGGCCATGACGAAAAGTGAGAAAGCGCTTTCAGTCTTGATGTTTTCGCTTGTTTTTGGTGCAGTTCGACTCAAAACAGATTGCGTTGCTTGTGTCACTCTCATAATTTCGCGTTTGGCGTAACTGATCGCAATGGCGAAAGCACCGAAAATGGCGATCGGGGCGCTTGTGCTGAGCCTTTTGGCTTTGCCAGCCTTTGGTGTCCGTCGGGAAGGTGCCTTTGACATTTGGCAATTTCAAACGCAGAATGCATGCACATGGCCACAGAGAAATACAAAGCTTGCCACAATTAACCCATTCAGACGACAAGCTCTTTTTCAACAGATTCAGTTGGAGATTAAGTGGTCAGATCATTTCTTCAATTAGTCGGTTGCGTGAGATGAACCTGGCAGGTCTTGAAAGAATTTCATTCTCATCCCAGCCAGTGAATCCGTTGGATCACCGCCCAGCTGGACTGATTGAAGCAGCTTGGCTGATTGAAGACTGTTGAAGTATACCTTTCAAACCGTACTTGTGAACCGTGTCAGCCTTAACTCAGAAATAGCAAAGACACTGGATTCTGCAACATCGTGAGATTCATCGGCACAGGGGACCAGGGAAATGAACCTATATATTTATCATCGCAGCATCATTGCACTCTAAGTTTTGTTTTCTTATCGTAAGATAAGATGCTTTTGCAGATCAAAGGAATTTGCTGCGCGCCTTGTTTTTTTTTGACAACGCGCTGAGACTGCTTGGATTTAAGTCGGGTTTGTCTTACTTTGCCAAGTGTAGCCAAGGTTGAGGCAGGAACTGCTGGAAGGGAGACCGAGAATGAGGACAGGAACGGCAATTAAGGGTGTGTGTGTGTGTGTGTGCGTGATCAAGTGTGTAGATCTTAGAAAATGATATCCCAGTATAGCTATTTACATTATATATTAATATATTATGTGTTCGTGTTAGTTGGCGTTGATCCTGACAAAAATCATGTCCATCATCCTAATCCAAGTCATGTTGAATTGATTGTCTCGGATTTTGATGCTTGGATCGTATGGATTAGTCAATGCTCACTCCTGGCCAAGTTTTAGTGTGTAAGAAGGTAACCAAGATTGCCAAATTGAAAACGGTTATCATTCATGCAAAATGTTAGGGAAACTGTTTGGGGAATCGTTGTTGCAAAGTTGTTGGAAGAGGATGAGGATGAGGTTCTGTGATAATCCTTTTGGATTTGCCACAATGAGTTTGTTTGTTTTGTAGCGTCATCAAAACCGCCACACAAACATAGACCGTTTCAAAGTACTGATTTGAGCGTGGCATTTTGCTTACTTTTATTTTTCGAACCAAGTACACTCCTGACAGACTTGCAGAGTATCAATTTTCAACCTCCAGCCAGCCACCGCCAGCAGGATGAATGTGACGGGGAACTTCGTTCGTTAGCAGAAACCTTCAGAAAGACTTGTGAGAGGCATGCAACTACTGAGGCAAATTGCAGCACCGAGGCGAAGAACACCATCGAACATATGATCATGTATCTATGGCAGGACCACCTCGCCAGCAAGGTGCTCGATGCTGGCAAAACACCTGTGTTTTGGGCCGGTTTTTGGCCTGGAGGTGAAGAGGGCATTGACACCCGAAAAGCCTTGGCTGACTTCATCTCCTCCGTCAATGGCTTTCAACTGGCAGACACAGAATGGGGCCAAGCGGCCGAGAGCACAGGAGCAAACAATCTCGAGAACTGCACTTGGGACCGGAAGAAGAGCTGGTGGAACACTGCCTCGATCATGATGGCCCAAGCCATGGCTGACCACAATGTCAAAAACATCATCATTGCCCTTCACAAAACCTTGCACGGCAAGTTCTCCTTCTACAAGACCATCTTGTACCAGGCAGAGTTGCCTAATATGGGAATGGAAATGGTGGAGAAATATACTTGGAACCCGGAGTTCGAGGTGCACAGCATCACCGTGAAAGGAGCTCCTCCGGATGAATCCGGCTGCACCTTGGCCTCAGAGGTAAAAGATCAGTTGGAGCGACATGCAGGGCGGCCGGTGACGGTGTGGTGCAGACCTTGCACAACGCTGCAGAGCTGCGGGCCCAAGCAGCAGGTGAAAAAGAAGGAGATGGAAGCCGAGTGCATCGAAGGAGATTGCCAAAACGGCCAGGGCACCAAGACCTGGGCCGACGACGAAATCTACCAAGGTGGCTTTAAAAACGGCCTCCGGGACGGCCAAGGCACCTTCACCTGGGCCGACGGCGCCCAGTACCAAGGTCAATACAAGAACGACAAGAAAGACGGCCAAGGCACCTATACCTATGAGGACGGCTCCATGTACCAAGGCCAATTCAAGAATGGCAAGAAAGACGGCCAAGGCACCTACACCTTCGCCGACGGCGCCAAGTACCAAGGTGCATGGAAGAACGACCTCAAAGAGGGCCAAGGCACCCACACCCTTGCTGACGGCAAGACAATGTACCAAGGTGCATGGAAGAACAACAAGATTGAGGGTCAGGGCACCTTCACCTGGGCCAGCGGCACCAAGTACCATGGTCCATGGAAGAAGGGCAACCAAGACGGCCAAGGCATCATGACCTATGCCGACGGCTCCAAGTACAAAGTTTGGTTCAAGGAGGGCCATATTATGAAGAAGGTCAAGACCAGATGGTGATGGTGAAGATAGGTTTCGCATACATAGCCCCTTCAAGGGCTCGTTGAGACGAGGAAAAGTCGTGCCGAGTGCTGAACTTTGTAGTTGAGGCACGTCGACAGACAGATCCGGAAAAAAAGGTGAAAAAGATCCAAAATAGCACATGCTGCAGAGCACTTGAGGCATGGAGGACAGAAAGTTGCACCATTTTTGCTTGCAGATCCGTGGCCGCCACTCTAAAATGTCACGCGGCCAGGTCGCTACGCAGCACGGTGGCTTCCCTGGGCGAAGTCACGGAGGCTTCCGGACGTCACTTCATGGAGTTGGAGAAATTTCCCAAATCCTTCGTTCTTGTTGTTGATTCCCTGAATTAGCGTCAACTAGACTCAGTCTATGTTTGTCTTTGCTTCTCTTAGTCTACGTTGATTTTTTCTTTACAAAGATTTTGTTCATTAGATCGTTGGCGGTTTCCACTGTTTTGGGTTGTTTGCTTTGTCCGCCAGTTGATGGGTTTTCTTCAGGTTGGTGAAAATCAGCCACGATCTCATGCAAGTCCACGGTCTATGTTGCTAGACAGCTTCGTTTACGTTCGGAAAGTCAAACGATAGGACACCACACTCTTAGGCAGCTAACCAATCCCTCTCTATCAAAGCTACCAATGCACAGACTTATAGCAAAACAATATCCAGGTGTGTAGTAGCTGGCGTCTAGTTTTCATTTTTAGAATTTGCTCACTACAAACCGGTGGTGATTGCATCCGATATGTGAATGGTACGATGGGCCGACCTCCGAGCCCCTGCCATTTCCAGATTTGCTGGGTTTGATTGATGTATGGTCTACATTCCCCATTCCCTTTAAAATTTCAGATGGTAGGTGTGGTTTCTAAAGAAAGTGTTGACTCACTTGTCAAGTCACATGTTCCCTATGATATCCTCCCCTGGCCACCGGGTGATTTTTTGTCCGAACTTCCCATGAATCTGGAAGAAAATTGGAGGTTTGTGAAATAGCTGATGGGGCCGTTAGGGCAATTTGAAATCCCTTCACAATAAACGAGTTAAAGCTACTGAAATCAGCATGAAACAAGATCGAAACGCCTCAAGAACTTTGGTTGTACAATGGAAACGGATTGAAACAGGTCGAAAAGTCATGCCTCTACCATGCCCAAAGATTGATGTGTCACTCAACATGAAATGGATCCCTGCCACAGAAAAGATGTTAGAAGGGACCAAAGAGGAGTGAAATGGAAGCCGTGAATGTGTTGATGGGTTTAAGGAATGCACAATGTTCATGTTTTCTAAGCAAGCAGACGAAATTACTTTTAAAGACATGCCTCAAATGCCTTCGAGATCGTGAGAGGAGGCAAGGAATGATTTTCACCATGATCTCATTTCAAATTTCAATCAAACCTTGCCAGAAAGTCGCAGACATTCCGGGAAGTTGGGCGCAGTTGTATTCGCATGCGGCATGATTCCTGTTCCAGTCCAACATTCCGTCCCTTTGCACTGTCGAGGATGGGATCTTTTGGAAGGCCGTTTGAACCGGAGGCGGATCTGTCAAAATTTATCAAAGATCATTTCAGAATTCAAAGTCTTCGTAGAAGCAGAAGAACTTGTGAAGCTAATTTTCAACAAAAGACTTTCTTTCACGGATTTTGGGTTTTGCCAGGACCTAGCTGAGACCGCAGACAAAAGTGACTGCAATGTACCAAAAAAAAAAAGGGACGTGCGAAAACAGCACAGAACCTTTCCCCGGCATGCGAGCAACGTGCAGGAAAAAACCGGCTTTGTGAGAAGCCATCAGAATCACTGGTAAGTGCTGGCTGAAATTCCATGATCAAGTACAAACGTGAGTTAGTATGAGCTTGCACAAGATCACCATATCATCCATGAAAGTTGGACAGTGGATTCAAATCCATTGAAGTGGAAGCTGTTGAAAGTGCTTGCGACTCATGACATACCACGACCTATCGGATCAAATTTCTTGTTTAGCCCACTTGTTGCGGCTGCGACACGGGCTTTGGGGCCGCTTTATGTCGCCAAGCAGAGGCAGCCCAAAGAAGGCACCTTTTATTGTCATCCGTTCAGCAGGTGTCAGGGGAAGACGCTGAATGCCAAAGCGTTTTATCAATCTTGTCTAGTTGCTAATTAGTTGTCTTGGAAGGATCAAGCATGATGCGACATCATGAAATGTAATAGGTATACTATAAATATACAATAATATACATATTGACATATTCGTATGTTAATATACTAGTATCTTCATCTATGAATACGAATACATTAGTATATATGTATATATTATAGATACTTTAATGTCTTAATGTTTTATACCATAGATGCATATTCTGACGATGTATCTTGTGCTATAATGCACGTACTTTCTCACTGCTGTCACAGCAACATGGAAGGAAAAGGTTCTCACATATGTGAACTGGCTGACATGTATTTACATAACAACAACAATTTGGTAGATTGCAAGTTTCAATGGTTCACAAACTTAAAAGTCTCATCTTTGACTTTACAAAAGCTTTGACCAAAAACGGCTCACTGCATTCAGAATCCTTCGAGGCGGCCTGGGACTTGCGTGTGTGGCACGTGTGGCGCAGTTGGCTAAGATGGCTTTGTGTCGCCCACATCGCCCACGTCACACCCGTCCACGCCACCAGCCTCGGCAACGTCGGCAACGTCTCGGCTGCCGTGCTGCCGCGACGCAACCAAGCGCCTCGGAGAAAGAGAAAATGCATGTGTTTTTAATTTTAATCATGTTTCATCATTTCTTTTCCGAAGTTTTCAGAGAGGTACACCTGAAGACTTGGAACTGCCATTTCAATTTCTCAGGATGTACAGTTCTATTGCGGATCCGACTGTGAGGACCTGTGGCTGAGAGTCAGATTTTCACATGTTTGAAAGAATCTGAAGATGTCATGGCATGCCGGATGTCCAGTTTAGCTACATAGTTTCTTGTGATCCACCCAGAACCTTCTAAATTTGAAGCTCGCCGCCGACTGTGCCTCTGGTGGTACAGCAGTGGTGGCCCAAGCTGAGCGACACGTGCTGATGAGTTTTGCTGTTTTTGAGTCTTGCTGTTTTCATCTATGTGTCTTTTTTTCGGTTGTGATTGATAGCATAAAGAAAACTCAGGAAGCTGTTCTGCGGGTTAGCCAAGAGGCAGTTCGAAAGTTTCGAAGACTTTGATCAGAGAAAGCTTGGTATTTTCTGATAACATTACATGGTTATCATGATCCACTTGGGGTTTTTTAATATCCTGATGCATCAATGCTCACGAGCTATCATAAGTCAATACACTACAAGGTCTATTGTTTGGCAGAATCCGCAAAAGATGATGCGAAGGTTGGCGTTCGCTGGGCTCGATTTGATGCGAGTAGTCTCACTGCAGGCGCACAAAACCAACAAAAATTCAGATTTTATTAGATTTGTTTTGGTTTCAGCCTTTACCCTTGAGACTTCCCGAGCTTGTGACGAGCGAACAGAACTCCTGGTTTGATTTGCATCTCTGATGTTTCTCAGGCTTGCTGTACAACTTATGTTTAAACCGCATCGACAACCAAACGTTTGAGGAGCTCTGAATTTGCGCATGTCAGCATGATCATCATGTCTCAGTGATGTTTTTGTTGATGCAATGAGATGACATGTTCCTAGGACACTGGCCAGACAGTGTTCATATCTCCAATTCAGGAGGCTCCTGCGATGTTGGCGGGAAATTCCAGCACTTATGCACATTGCTACAGATTTTCCGGGATTAAATAACTATAACTTATAACATATTATAACATGACTGACGCGCTGATGTGGCAGGTTCATCCACCCTTGGTGCAGCCCTCCTCTTCGCAGGTGTGAGACATCGGTATTTTTTGTGGAAAACCCCTTGTCCGATGCAACGCGGCAGGGATTGAACACTGCTGTGACCAGGAGTTGTCCATAACTTGTGTACCTGGGTGCACCTCCGCAACAGAGGTTCGAGACAGAGCAGAGACGAAACGACGAAACGGTGTAGGTTTAATGCGTTTTCAGGTCGTAAGAAAACATTTCGAAAATCAGTTGAAATTCTGCAGGAGGTGGGACATGAAAAGACCAAACTGCAAATGAATGGCAAGAGTCTGCCATTATCATTTTCTTGACGCAGAAGCCATTCAGTGCCAATAATCACTGGAACATCTTCGGTCTCCATGTTTTCAAATCAAGGAACGATCTCAAATATGGAGGGTGTTTCGGTGTTTCACATTTTAACAAGTTTGAAATGAGGAGACGAGATACAAGCATCTTCGACTGTTCAGGTTTTGTTGGCACTGGATTGTGATTCCCTAAGTGGCGCACCCAGTGCAACACTCACAGGGTTGGAGTCTTAGAATCGTGAGTTTATCCTTTCATTTGACACAACGAGTGTGTTTTGGATGCAGAAAGATGCAGGTTTCGGGCCTTTTGGTCTGTGACCTTGGATTTGAGCTCCCTGCTGCTCAGCTACGATTCGAGAAAAAGAGAGAATCTTCCTTCAGATGGTACAGTTACGACATGGCTACCCAGATTTACCCGAGTTTCCTGCAAGGTCCTTCGGTCAAGTGTACAAAGTATGCGCTGATGTCGATGGTACCGGAGGTGCTTTCTCTCACCGATCTCGGATCAAAACATCATAGAAAGCACTGCAGTACTCAGTGCTTTTCACTGTTCAGATGTGTTCAGTGTTTGACTTCTTGATGATGTTGCTTGGCAGTTTCAACTTTGCCTGTGGCAGATACCGGCAGGATTCCCAGTGAAATCAGTGAAACTGAACTTGGCCGTCAATGTTTGCACCAAAAAAGACCTATGTGTTTTTGTTCTGAGGTTTAACAGTAAGGACCGGTGGTCCGACTTCTGTACAAGTTGCCGCACGCCCAGACACCAACAGTGTTGCATATTGTTTGGCTTTGAATGATAATTCCACCTGTGAGTATAGCAACTAGTAGAAAGTCCAACAAGACCGCTGATTTGTTTACCATCCAGATGTAGAGACTACAATCCATGCCCTACAACGCTACCAACTCGACCCCTTCTACTCTTCTGTTTTCTCATACATCTATATTTCTTAATGCTTCGGTAGCTGCTTCATGCAAGTGCTTTTAGGTTTCAATCATAGGTGCAACAGACCAACGCGGTTGCCTCAGCCTGCAGAGCATAATGATCTTTTTCGATCGTTTTCGATGGATCTCCAAAGGTGTGCCGATAATTTGCATCGGTTGTACCCACTCAACTGCTGCGTACTTCATCGATGAAGGCCCGTTTGTCAGGGTTTTTCTCGGGTTTTTTTTGTCAGAGTCGGCACTTGTCGCGACAGGTTCCAACTGCGATACCACGGAAAGAGAAGGGTCTCACATAGGCCGGTCATCCTCGTTTTTTGTCCATCATATTTTTGACTTGATGTGGATTTCCAAATGTGGAGGAACAGGATCCACTTCAACATCTTCAGTGCTGCTCACAGGCTTGAGAAATCTCTGTTTGTTCAAGAATGTGTTTCATTGTTTGCCATTGGCACAAGGTTCCTCATGCTGGCAACGCAAATTCCATCAAATTCCTACATCACGTCTCAAATTCGTGAGTTGGCGTAATATTCTTCAGGAGCTGGAACGAGATGGGATGCCATCATTGATGCCTTGCTCTTGGCATCCAGTTCTAAGATCCATTGATAAGTTTGATGCTATGCATTGAAGGCTGAAAACTCCAGGAATGTATTAATCTTCCTGTGTCCTGAGGCATCCTCAATGACAACTGGCAAATCTTACAAACTCTGTGTGGATCTGGATGGCATGGACCTCATGTTTAGTTTTCGCCGACTTTGATGTTTGCATACGTTGAAGCCGGGCACTTTAATAATGTTTAACATGATTTCGCAATTGACACATGATGAGTTTGCTGATGTTTGCGGCTGCTTTTCACGTCGAATCAAAGCAGTTTCCAACGTTTCCAACCCTTTCCAGGTTCCCTCAGAGACTTGGCTTTCGTAGAGACGGGCCTTTTGGTTCAGATCACTTCCATTACCGGAGTGGTAAGGAGCTGAGGATGGCTGCAGGGCAAGAGAGAAAATGATGCCTCGATGATGACTTCAAAGCAATGAGAGTTGAAATTGTTCCAAGGTGTTTTTCTTGTTCTACTTTCTTCTCGTTTCTTCTCATGTTTATCGTTTTCAGGTCAGTACCACGTATAATGCGGCTGGAGTGACAGATTTGGAGCTCACCACAAGTCTGGCTGATGGATCGACGGAGCCTCAATTTGATTCAATACAGATCCCAATACAGATCCCATGCGTATTGAAACAGAGGAGGTTGGAGCAGGAATGCAAGGAATTGACAAAACTCAAAGTGAATCAGGATTTAAAAATGGAAGATCGGATTTTTTGTCTTTGTTGTAATCAATGAAGTGTATCTGTATTTGTGCATATCCTCTCAGAGTCAAGGCTGCCGCAAGCATATGGCTACGTTGGAGCAGAGTGCAGCACGTCCTTTGCTCAAAGCATCTTCAAACACAGCGTGAACTGAGTTCCGGGACAGTTGTGAAAATCATCACTGACACCCTGAGGCATGTTATGTTTTTACTCAAGTATCAAATGCAGGTCAGGCGTTTTGTTACCCTTTTCACCGAGGGCTTTTAGCGCAAGCGCTGGTGAGAGAAACACGGTGGTCTCCTTAGCATGAAACTATCGTAGACTTGGGTCAACTTGGCACGACACTGTGATGGTGACTGTGTGATGATTGGAATGATAACAAAGTCGTTTTGAATGTCCAAATTTCATCAACTCTCAATGAAACTCAATCACATTGAACTAACTTCTTGATCTGTCATAGCCCAGGTCCAGCAAACTGTATTGGGCGTCGTGAGTGGTTTGCTGCCTTGAAAAGGGTCTCAGGAAACAATGGAAAGCTGAAAAGAAAACGAGAAAAGTGAAGGTTTTGTTTGTTGAAGCAGTTGACAAAGTTGACAGCTCTTGCGACTTGTAACGATGACACAACGAGGCGTCATCAGTTTTCCTCTCACCGTCCTTGGCCTCGTGGAAGGAAAGCCTGAGGCCTCAGTGCAAGGATGAACTCTGCATTTTGGATGTGATTTATGTCTAAAAAAGCATTTTATGCACACATTTAACTTGTATATGTAGATGTATGTATATATACAAAATATATCATGATTAGAATTGTACATACTATGCACAAATATTTGACACATGTATTACTATATGATAACGAGTCTGTGTATATGGGTACATCACTGGTTTGGCTTTAAAGTCACCTAATTCGTAGCAGTCAGTGTGAGTCCTGCCAGTCTTTCCATGGTTGAACCTGTTTAGGTTGGCAACTGAAATCAAATCCATGGCATGCCAAGGATGTACAGAGCTTGTATTGATGAAGATGGGCCGTTGGCGCCAGAATCTTAGAAAAGACAGCTTTTTACCGCCGAACAATTGCAAAACTCTAGGCAACATCTCCAGCAACACGGACTCCATGGATTCGCGATTGTCATACGAATCGCAAAGACCATGTGACATTTTTTGACTTCAACTTTCAACAGGCAAGGCTTTGTCGATGTGGGCGGAGTCTACGTGGGGATCTCATCGTGCCTTTCTGGTCTGATCGCAGAGTTTTGAGCATATTCAGCATCAAGAAGGTCAGGAAGTTGAAGAAAGAATGCGAGCATTGGAACTTGTTGAAGTATTTCAAAGTCAGACTTGAATCTTTGATTTTCGTGAAAGTGGAAGAAGTGGGTTTTGACTCAGGTAACACCAATCACTGTTGTGTCGCCTTCTGGCGTAGCCCGGGCAACAAACCAGCAGCCTCACTCTAAGTTGTTTGCAGCCGAAGCACAACACTGAAGATGCGCAGAGGCACAAAAATGAATTTGAAGCCACGCCATGAAGACTTCAATGAAAATCCGTTCCCCTGAGATCGTCCAAGATTGAAAGTGGAGTCTCAAAGTTCCAAGGCTTGAAATCCAATGTACCACTGGTGTATGTCACCAACTCAGCATGTCTCCTTACATGCGCTACTATGTGCTTCATGTAGATTTGTGTCGAGACAAAGACGATTTGTTTTCACTTCCCTGGTGGCGAAAAAGTTGTTGTTCGAGGCTCCACTGATACCAAGTTGTATTTGACCTCAAAGTCCTGTTTGCCCGGACCTGTTTTTGTGTTTTGCACGTGAAGATTCGTTTGCATCTACTCCAAGATTTCCATGTTTCATATGTTTCTCAACTGCCTTGATTGATTGTGGTTTGCAAGTTTAATGAAGTTTACGCGTTTCAACAAATCCAGAGGATTTTGTAAATCCCAAAATTGTTTGAAGCTCAGCCAGGTAACACATTGATCACCAATGGAGATCCAGGAGATGAACAGCCTGTTTTGAAGCAGCAACTCTGGGATCAGGGGAGGTTCATAGCAAGACCATGAATGAAGACATGAAGAGATCATGAAGCATCATCACATCTGAAAAGGAGTCCCCACGGGAGAAGACATCAAGCGTGAAACCACTGCCACTGCAGTTGTTGTTGGGTCCTGAGAGCCCGTTAACGAAAGTCGGAACAGACAATGTAAAAATGGACGGAAAGACAATTCAGTTGGCTGAGGCTGGATCAGAAGTCTTCCGGTGGATTTGGACCCTTGATGTTTTGGCCACAGTATGATTTAGATTGAATCTGCCAGCCGCAAGCCATGTCAGATGCTCTTTGAAATATTTCCACATAACGCCAGAGCTTCCTTTGTTTCTGATTTTACCATGGATTTTAGGTGAAATGTCGGTTTTGTTTTGAATTGTAGGCAACGAACTTGGAAGCTGGGAAGCAATTTCGCATTTGCCTGGGACTCGAAGGAAATTTGTTTTGTTTATCGAAAATTTGTCGCCAAATCGACACCACTTGGGATGTCAAACGGAGGCGCCGATATTGATGGTGCCACCGGGTTTGCGCGGCCTGTTTTTGGTGTCAAGAGATGAAGTAGGTGACATTGGTGGCTGTGAGCACTAACACAATTCAATGCAGTTTTTTAGAGTTGACCATTCATATTTCTGGGTTCTCGAAGTTCTCGTTTCTTTGTGTTGCAATTCTGTGTTTCAAAGGGTTCTGAGTCAGATGCATTCCAAGAAAACAATGAGAGTTCTGTTTCAGTTTCCACAGGACGAAACCTTTCGGTGATACAGCTCTCAAAATCTACACTTCACCCTTCAGCGAGGTGGGCAAACCCACTTCTGCGACTTTAGAATGTGCTTTGAAAATAGTTTCAGGATCTTTCATGATGTTTCTGGATAAGATTTGGTCTCTTCGACCTGTTCTTGAATGCATAAACGGTAGTTCATTCGTCAAGATGGACAACGTTGAGCTGTGGGAAGTTGAAACGAAGTGGACAAAGACAAAACTCAGGTGGTCACAAAAGGGATCAATGTTGCAGCACTTCAAACGGTGCCGAACTCAATTTTGTTCATTCGATGTTTCACTCTTCAACCACAGGGCTTCAATGCATTTCTGAATTTCTAAATCTGCAACTTATCAGACTTTGCCTTTCAGGTCTATGTACGATGTTCATCGGGTTGCAGTGAAACAGCTCGTGGTCCCTTCTGGCATGTATTTCATATGTATTTCTCATCAAAGGAAGTTTAGGTTGAGAAACTTCCGATATACGAACGACATCCCAGTAAAGTTAAGTAGAGTAGAGTCAAGTCAAGTAGAGTAGAGTCAAGAAGAGTCAAGTAGAGTAGAGTCAAGTCAAGTAGAGTAGAGTCAA
>DF241370.1:150744-171834 GCA_000507305.1 Breviolum minutum Mf 1.05b.01 | reverse complement strand
CCAGTGCAGACATGTGTCATGCTTCCATTTTGGGGGCGCTACAGCAACGAGTGAAACAGTGACGTACATGACATTCAACGTGTACAGCCAGACGGTGCATCTAAACCCTTCCATTGCAGACATATGTCACGCTTCCATTCTGGGGGCGCTACAGCAACGAGTGAAACATTGACATACATGACAGTCGACATGTCGAGCTAGGTGTTGCATTTGAACATATTTGATCCCTGCAGACAGGTGTCACGCTTCCATTTTGGGGGCGCTACATTTGTTTCTTCCCCCAAAGCTTTCGTTCACCCATCCTCAAGTATGTGTTGAAGGAAAAAGAGGGACTTTGTAATCATACCCTTTCAAATATTATTGCCATCCTGGTCGTGGAAAGCTATCTTCAGCAAAAAACGCTTGGGAGTCATTGATTAATTTTCAACAACCCCACTGACCATACCCTCATTTCAGAAATTAATCGGGGGAAGAACCGTCACCTCCTGATTAAGCGGTACATCATATTTGGCATTGTCCCATCTTTTCACCGCTGATGCTGTAGACTCTATTAAACTGACATATGTGATATGATATGTGTGATTTGGACGCATCCTAGGGATATAATTCAATAGAATTCATACTAAATATAATATATTGTTTCTTGGATGATTCACACACATAAACCCCTACCTACTAGCCGCTTTTCAAGTTCAAAAAGAGGAAAAGAAAAGAACTTTGGAAAGAGGAGTTAAAAGTGTCATATTGAGGAACCTGTGACAAACAGGTTATGAGCCCAACCCATGGACTTTTTTAGAAGAAGAGCAACGCAAGCAGAGCTTCTTGAAGGAGAGAGGCAAATGCTGATGGAACAAGAAAGACTGAAGTCTGAGGACCTAGAGGAGCAACCAAAGGAGGCTGCAGAAGGACCTCAGAATGCAGGTTGGAGAAGATGATTTCGAAAGAAAAGGAAGAGCGAGGAGGCCAGGGGTCTCTTCAAAGTGAAGTGGTAGCCGTTGAAGCTGGAGCCTCGGAGCAGGTGAGGACACCTGTGAGAGATGAGGACGAGGGAAAGAAACTATGGCCAGGAGGCCCAAGTGAAGCACCAGCTCAGAAAGGGCCGGTAACTCCGATTCCATTGTTCAATGAGGATCAAATTCGAAGGTTGGAAGAACTAGAACGTCAAGCTCCCATTTTGATGAAGAAGGAGCCAGAGGTGAAGAGGCCTGGTTGGCTAAGCGATGAGGAGCTGAGGAAGCAAGAAGTTGAAAGTCAAAAGGAGGCTGAGAGACAGCAGTTAAGGACAGGACTGAGGCTTCGTGCGGAAGACAACGGGGCCTTGGTTAGAAGAGTGCAAGAGGTTGAACAGAGGAATGTCGAACTGATTCAACAACGTCAAGCCTCAGAGAATGAGGTGATGAAGAAGACAGGAGAGATGTTGAGGCTGGAAGAAGAAAATTTGATGATGGAGAAGGAGAACCTGAGGATTGCGAAGGAGAATGCCGTGATCGCTCAGGAGAATGAGATGCTGAGGAGACAAATTCGGCTGCTGGCTGAGAAGCATGGTGAGGTGAGGTCACCAGCGAACGATGGAGGCCAGTTTGCCACTCCAGAAGAAGAAAGAAAACCTTTTGATGGACGGAAAGAGGGAGTAGAGGATAAGAAGCCGAAGGAGGAGATCAAGGAGGCGTCGTCTTCAGGAGAGATGAAGCCTATGGATTTGATGATCAGAATGATGGACACGATGCAGAAGATGGTTGAGAAAGAAGGAGATAAGAAGGTTGAAGAAAAAGGAAAAGAAGTAGAAACAGTGAGGAATGGTCAGATTGACCTACCGGCACTCCAAGAGTGGAGCGTCGAATCAGCCCCACTAGATCTTGGTGATTGGTTGACTCAGGTGGAGCCGATCATGGGAGACCTTACGGCCACTTCCAACGAATGGTGGTCGACTGCTTTGGAAGAAGCTCGCAATTGGTACCAAGAACATCAAGGACTTGGACCTATGGAGCGACTTCCTCATGAGGTGGCTCCCAGTGACAAGCTGAAGTTACCGAAGTGGGGAAGGCTGGAGAGGAGGGTAACATCCCTCTTACTTGCCTCACTTCCTGAGGCCCAAAAAGATGAGATGATCGCAACAAAGACGTTGAGCCCACTTGGCATCATCGCCAAGCTGATGGTGGTCTACCAGCCTGGAGGTTTGAGTGAGAAAGGGATCATCCTGAGGAATTTGGAGAATCCCCCAGAAGCATCAACTTTGTCTTCAGCTTTGACATCTTTGCGGCGTTGGTTGCGTTGGAAAAGAAGGGCTGAAGATGTTGGTGTGGCCCTACCAGACGCCACCATTTTGATCAAGGGCATCAACAAGATAACCCGCAAAGTCTTGGAGAATCATAAAGAACTGAACTTTCGGATTTCCCTGGCAAAGACGACATTGATGGTGGAGTCAGTGCCGAGGATTTCTACCGTCAACAAGTTTGCAGAGCACTTGGTAGCGGAAGTAGAACAAGTGGTGCATTTGGACTTGAAGACGAAGAAGGAAGAACCGAAAGCGGTGGCAAAGAGATTTGAGAATGAGGCTGGAGGAGTAAAAGGCCAAGGAAAAGGAAAGGATGAGAACCAGTCAAGCCCTAAGAAGGAAGAGACTTGTCGTTTCTTTTTGACAGAAGGAGGATGTAAGAAAGGAAAAAGCTGTGAGTGGAAACACTCTTTAGATGAGCAGAGGAGGTGTTGGACATGCGGAGGAAAAGACCATCTAGCCAACAATTGTCCTCGTGCTGAGCTAAGACCAGAAGACTCATCGTCAAGACCTTTCAAAGGAGATTGGAAAGGTGGTGGAAAAGGAAGAGAAGGAAAAGGAGCATCAAGATTGACAAAGAAGGAGGAGGTGAAGAATGAGACTGCAGCACCATCAGAAGCTGACAAATCGATGGAGCCGAGTGCAGAGTCAGAAACTATGAAGAGTCTGTTGGAAGAAGCTAACAAGATGTTGAGAAGCATCAGTGCTAAAGGAGATGAGGATGATAAGATACAGAGGATGCAGAGGCAGTTGGAAGACTTGAAGAGGATGAAAGTACTGAGGCTTACACGAATGGCTTCGGGTCCGGCACAGGGCCTACTGGACAGTGGGGCAACCAATCCACTTCGACCAATGAAAGCTGGAGAAAACTTGGATGGATTAGAGGAAGTGACGGTCACATTGGCCACTGGAGAGAAAGTCCCCATGAAGATGACGTCAACTGGAGTGATGGTATCCAGTAACATGGAGATAGAGCCAATCTTACCTTTGGGAATGGTGACCAACGAACTTGGCTATGAAGTGACTTTCAAGGAAGGTCGTTGCCAACTTCGACATCCAGAAAGAGGAGAAGTAATTGTCAACATGGTGAACGGTTGCCCCCAAATTTCGAGAAGGATGGCTTTGAAGCTCATTCAGGAGATTGAGAGTGGAGGAGCAGGAGTGAGGAAGATAGAAGTTAAGGAGAAGTTTGAGGAGAAGGATTGGATTGCGGGGTTGATCAATTCGCATCCCATCTTGAGGAAGCTCCCCTACAACATCCGAGAAGCTTTGATGGAAGAACCTGCCGCAGATCTTCGAGGACTTCCCGAGTGTAATCGGCGGAGGAGGAAAGTCTTGGATCGAGGCTTCCCTGTGTCGGTGTATGCTGGGAAGAAGGAAGGCTACTGGTTGGGTCGAGCTGTAAAAGAAGTAGGAGGAGATCCTCGAAGGGTTGTGGAAATAGATATTTTGAGAGATGAAGAGTTTCAAGGAGGGAAGCATGATATGTTAAAACCAGGGGGAGTCTATGCATCGTTGTTGAGGGCAGCGTTGGATGGAAAGATCAATGCTGTGCTCACGGCTCCAAACTGTCGAAGTCGAAGTGTGCTTAGACATTACCCCCTACCACATGGAGGACCAAGGCCGGTGAGATCGTGGAGCCGACCCTGGGGAAAGGATGATCTAAACGAGGAGGAGAAGAGGCTGGTAGAAGAAGACGACATTTTGCTGTGGAGGAGTTTGATGATCTACATCGTGAGTGAAGAGATGAGGAAAGTACACCCTGAAGGAGATCAACTTCCGAAGATCAAACTGGGTCTGGAGCAGCCTGCGGACCCTACCCATTACATGCCGGAGGTGGTCACCCTTTGGAAGACTCCTGAGTGGATTGCCTTTCGAAGAATGTACCAACTACAGGAACAGACCTTCAACCAATCATCTTGGGGAGGGAAAGCGAAGAAACCTACAACTTTCGCAGGAAATCTGAGTCTTCAGCTACCAGAAGGAGAACAGCAGAGAGAGATAGAGGAGAAGGTGGAATCGTCGAAGGATCTGGCAAGATGGGCCCCTGGGTTCATGAAGGAAGTTGCGATCCAGTTGCAACATCAGGTCTTTCGAAAGGAGATTAAGATGCAGATGATGAGTTGGCAAGAACATGTGAGGAGAGGACATACCCCTTTCCGTCGTGATTGTCAAGTTTGCCAAGAAGCATCAGCTCGATCTCGAATGCACCATTCGGTTAGTCACCCGAGGGCAGGGGTACTAACATTGGACGTGTCAGGACCTTACACTCCAGGGTGTGATCTTGAGGAACCAGCCAAGTTTATGTTGATTGGAGCATACACATGGCTGAAGTCGACTTTGAAGAAGGAAGAGGATGAGAAGAAAGAGGACATTGTTGAGAAGGATGAAGAAGAAGGACCGCAGTTGGAACTACTGGAAGAGGAAGGAGGACAAGTTCTTGAAGAAGAGGAGAATGAAGAAGAGAAGGAGGAAGAAGAGAGGAATGGTGGTGAAGAAAAGAAGGAAAGTGAGAAGGAAAGTGAGGAGAAAGAGATAGAAGAAAGGCAAGATCCAGTTGTAGAAGTTCTTAGAGTCGGTGTTCCAATTGCTGGGAAGACAAAGGAGGTAGTCCTGGCGGCTATGGCGGAGATCTATCTTCAACTACGAATGGATGGGTTCTTCATCCATACCATTCACACTGACCAAGGAAGAGAATTCGTCAACAAGGATGTGAAGGCGTGGATGAGAGCACGGTGCATAGCACACAGCACCAATGCAGGAGAAGACCCGAAAGGAAATGGCAGATCAGAACGTGCTGTAGGAGAAGTGAAGTCACGAGTACGTCGATTACTACATGCGGCGAAGATGGACATCTCGTGGTGGCCTATGGCATTGAGGTTTGCTATGGAGACTGAAAGATTGAGAAGGCGTGGAACGTCAATGAAAAGGATTCCGGGCTTTGGTGAGAAGGTCATCATAAGGAGAAGAAATTGGAAGACCAAATTGTTGGAACCAACCCATGAAGAGACCACTTACCTATGTCCCGTACTAGATGCTCACGGTCACTGCGTTCTACGTCAGGATGGAAAGTGTGCAGTGGCACCCTACCTCATCAACGATATCCAAAAACCCCAGTTGCATTATGAACAAGTATGGATTGGTTTCCTTGAAGAGGCTGAAGAAGGAGGAGATGGTAAGATTGAGGAGATTGCTGAGAGAAGAGGCTGAGAACCTAGAGGTGGACACTATGAAGAATTCGAGGATGATGTTCAAGAAGTTGGCGGTCATCAAGAAGATGGTGAAGGACATCGAAGAGGAGGAGCAGCAGATACTTCAGACGAAGATCATAAGCCCCGCTGAGATGGTGAGGGAAGTTCACCTTTGGGACGATGCCATCAGATCAGAGATGAGGTCGCTGCTGGAAGAGAAGCAAGCATTGAGGAGTGTTGAAGCTGAGGAGAAAGGAAAGATGGAAAGAGAAGGGAGGGAATTAGAGATAGTCCCTAGTAAGTTGGTCATCACCAGGAAGGCTGGAGGAAGAAGGAAAATAAGGATAGTGGCCTGTGGGAATTTCATTCCTAAGAAGGAGGAGGAAGACCTTTTTGCATCTGGAAGCGATGCAGTTGGAGTGCGTGTGGCCTTGAAAAAGGCAGCTCAAAGTGGATGGGAAGGAATGTCAATAGACATAAAGACGGCCTTCCTGAACGCTCCATTGCCTATGAAGGAAGAACATGAAGGAGGTGAAGATCCCGACACCATTGTTTTGTTGAAGCCACCACCACTGCTAGTGAAGCTGGGCTATGTGAAAGAGGGAACTTGGTGGTTGGCACTCAAGGCCATGTACGGTCTTCGACAAAGCCCCAAGGTGTGGGGTGATCGCCGGGATCAAGTTCTTCGAGAAATGGAGTGGCATTTTGAGGAGAAGAAGATGTGGTTGGACCAAACGGCCGCTGAACCAAATCTATGGAGGGTGGTTTCCGAAGGAGAAGGCCTTGTTCCACTTCAACGGGGTTTGGCTATCGTCTATGTTGACGATGTTCTGGTGCTGGGTGAAAGACAGGTCGTAGAAAGCGTTATCCAAAGATTTCGGAAAGAATGGGAAATCTCTACACCAGAGTGGTTGGGAAGAGAGAAAGCAGTGAGGTTTTTGGGAATGGATTTGTTCTCAACTTCAACTGCATTCTTTATCTCCCAAGAGTCCTATGTTCAAGATCTTTTGAGGAGAAGAGGAGAGGAGGATGGACCAACCTCAGGATTGCCCATCACGAAGGACCAAGCTCAGAGGATTGAAGAGGTGCCAGACAGCCCACCGACGATTGAGGAAATAAGAGAAGCTCAAAAGATCACAGGTGAGGTGATGTGGCTTCTTACACGGTCACGTCCTGACCTCATGTTTGCTATGAGTAAGATGTGCCAGCAGACCTTGAAGAATCCAAAAGAAGTTCAGCAGGTAGGAGCGCAGATCCTGAAGTACTTAAGGAGGACGAAGAAGTTTGGATTGAGGATCAATAGAGAAAGAGGAGATTTGGAGGTCTACACGGATTCAAGCTTTGGACCTGGTGGAAATGACTCCCAAGGAACAGTCATCGTGATGTGGGGGGAGTCCATGATGATGTGGAAAGCTGGTAGGCAGACTTTGGCACCATTGTCTACGGCAGAAAGTGAGCTTCAAGAAGGAATAGAAGGAATGACTATGGGAGATAGTTGCGACGTGCTTGTCATGGAAATTGAGGAGGAAGCCTATGCTAAGGTCCTACAGGTGGACAACGTCGCAGCAGTGAGCCTGTTGATGGAGTCTTCAGGTAGCTGGAGGACTCGACACCTTCGATTGAGGGCTTCTCACCTACGTTGGAGGATTAGCAGATTGGATTGGATGGTTGAATCAATCCCCGGTGAAATCCAAATTGCCGACGTGGGAACGAAAACTTTATCTTCACCAAGATTGGAGGCTTTGAAAGAGAGGATGGGAATGATTCAAGAAGAAGTTGGGAAGAATGAGGAAGAGAAGATGGAAAGAGAGGAGAGAGGAGAAGAAGGAGAGAAAGGCCTGAAGAATGGAGAAGTTAAGCAGGCTTTGAGGCTGATTCTCCTGGCAGCATCGCTGGGAACTGCGAAGAGCCAAGGAGAAAGAGAACAGATTCGGGCTGACACATGGTGGTGGTTGATGAGCTTCGCAGTGATTGTAGCCATCTTCATTGTTGGAGTGGTCGCTTGTCTACGTGGAGTGATTCAGATGGTATATGGAAGAGGAAAAAGGATGATCAAAGAAAAGCAGGTGGATTTGAAAGAAGCAGGACAAGAGAAGAAGGAGGATGCAGGTGAGAAGGAGGAGTCAAGTCTTAGGAGGCTTGACCAGTGTGAGAGAGGCTGAAGGAGGTGTGATTAGCACCGTAGTGTTGGAAGAAGGAGGGCGAAGATTGAAGTTGTCCCTTTCGAATCCAAGTCCATCAAGCATCTCTCAACGAGGAACACCTTCAGCAGCATCATCTACGTCTGACTTTCCTGTGGAAAGTTATCAAAGATCAGGAGAAGTTTCGCTAAGATCCATTGCGAGTGTGGAGGAAAGAGAGGAATCAGGAAGAGAGGGAGAAGGGCAGAAGGGTAGAAGTGTCCCGCACCGCCATGTCGCTTCGTCTTCAAATGATGCGTTGGGTGGCGTTGCCGTCGCTTATGGAATGGAGAGCGAAGTACAAGGACCAGCAGTGTCTGCTGGGGTGGATCCTCATGGTAGTGGATTGGTGGGAAGTGGACGTCCACCGATTTACATTACACCCTGGGGAGAAAGATACCATACTTCGAGTGAGTGTCCGAGTTTCAGAAAGACACGACGACTTATTCGTTCTTCGTACTGTCCTGAGTGTACTGGCGATGTTACTTTGGATGGTGGGATACCGATTTTTGCTGTTGGCCCGGGATCGATGGCTCATTATCATCGCAACTGTCCTAGGGGTACGGGTGCTCGTAGCTATCTGAAGTGTGGCCTATGCAGAAATCGAGGCTGAAGCGGCTTGAGCTGGAGTTAAAAGCTCTATGGCGATGGTGGTATAGATTTTCCATAGTGGTGTTTTTTGGCGCCCAGGATTGATTTGTTTTTGAGGTTTCTTCTCGAGTAGTGCACCAAACTATGCGGCGCGAAGTGAGAGATACCTATAAGGAAAAGCTTGGTAGAACGTAATCCCAGGTTAATGAAGTGAAGGGACATCGGTCCTAGCGGATGATGTCAGGGGGAGTGTTTCTTGAATGATTCACACACATAAACCCCTACCTACTAGCCGCTTTTCAAGTTCAAAAAGAGGAAACGTGGGAGCCCGGAAACGTGAAACGGGTCAAGAGAAGAAAAGAACTTTGGAAAGAGGAGTTAAAAGTGTCATAGAGAGGAACCTGTGACAAACATATATATATATATACACATATATTAATATTGTCGAGATCGCTGGCAGACCAAAAAAACTTTTCCAACCATTGCATCGGCGGAATTGGCTGAGGTTGGCTCTCAATCCATCTCTCCTTTTTACTGGTCCATTGTGCAAAGGACTGACCTTGGGACCCTCACTTTGTGTGGGGCACCTGTTGATAGATGTGAAGGTTTGTGGGAAGCTTTCTGATCAGAGAATCTACAAAACATTTTGTTTGAGCAAACGATGGCTTCTTGCCAAACCCGAGCTTTAGGATAGAACTTCTTAGGGTTCTCAATAAGGAAATGAAGATTTCTGGTTCTGATTTTGATCCACTGCTAGTTCACGGCACTTCATTTTTCTACCAAATGCCGTTTGATATGATAAGATGGTGACCATTTACTTGCAAGATCTTTTGACCATCCGTGACCGTGACAACTACTATGGTTGCGATGCCCTTTTCACACGTCCAGAGCTCATCGCTTGTGTCTCTTGGTTTGCGTGAAGACACACACACAAATATGCTGATTGAAAGTTGATAGTGTGATATGGCATAAAGTCATGTTGCGTAAAACATATGTGCAGTCACAACTTTCGATTGAAAGGTTAGGGCTTAGCAAGAAGGACATCTAATCCACATGTCAGCTCATTTTGCATCCATTTTGTCTCTAATGGTGCTGAAGCCCTTTTTGCATCGCTCTTGCCAGGCGTTTTGGATGCATTGCATTTGGCCAGACTGGAAGTCAAAACTTGAAGCAGGACAAAGTAGCAACAAAAGGACTTGGACAGATGTCTCAGACTTTGACGAAACTCGGTTGGGCCAAAGTACCGTAGCACGGTAGCATCAAAGGTGTGTCAACGTGTAGGAACTCAGGATGCTTCATGTTGACGTTGCAACTCAGGATGGCCTGGTTTGGCGCTCTCGGTTGACCAGGAGGCCTCTCGGGGGAGAACACCGTAGAACAACCATGTTTGGCTGAAAAATGTCAGTATGTCAACCATGTTTAAAGGTTGTTGCGCTATGCATTTTTGCTATCTCAGATGAACCACCGGAGTCTCAATTCATCTCAATTCCATTTCCGTGTGTCAAACCACTGGAGTCTAGCTTAAACAACTGAGACTATAGGAGGCATTTGTAGAGCTGCTGTTTTTGCGCAGGCTTTCGACGCACCAACTACTACGTCAAGTACCGATAGGTCATGTTGCACCGATTTGGTGCGAAAAACTCTGGAAGAATTGGAAATTTGATGCATTGCAGACTTTGCAGCAACGATTTGGCCACGATTTGGAGATGTACTGAGAATTGGGGCCCAGTGGAGGAAAGGTGAGAAAATCAACCGATCCTTTGTGACGATAGCCTCGTGAAATGACACTCCAGCGTACTGACTATTGTCGATGAAGATCTAGCCAGCCGCGATCAGGAGGAAAACTTCAGTCAGGCGGCAAATTGAGTGCGGTGATGAGTTGGATATGTGATTTGGGTTTTGGTTTCCTCCAGAGACCTGTTGTTCTGCTTGGTTTTTTTTGATGCGTTATCTCCAGCCAAAAATTTGTTGGATCCATGGTAGGCTGAATGGTTGGCCGATTTCCGAGAACCCAAGATTATTTGCCATCCTGTGGTAGTGCCTGGGCTTGACATCCGCTGGCCAGGTCACATTGGACAGTGGTTTTCCATGGGTTTTCCGACGTCTTCCTTCAGTCTATAGACATTCTATGAAGCCTGTCCGATGGTGATATTCTCCATGGTTGAAGCCTGTCCGAGGTGTTGTTCGCTGACATGGTCTGGGGTCACCTCGCACTTTACAGCTTCCTGATTGGGTCACTCGAGCTTTCATACAGGAGAAGCAAGCACATCACTCGTCCATAATGAAGTTCAGCTCAGGGCTTGACATGTGCTGAATACTTCACCAATTAGAACGTAGGTCATGCTACAGAGTGCTGATATTCTAACTGAAAACCAATTCAGAATGCAATACATACTGATTTGAACTAGCAAGTTCCAACATGTACCGCCTATTTCTCAACTACTGGATGACTGGATGATCCGTTTTGTCTTTGCTGAGGGCTTTGTGTTTACTTCGAATATTTGTCATTGGTTGGAATGACCTTAATTGACCTTTTAGGTGCCACTCCAAGCTCGTGAAACCTGAGGCGAATTTATTTCTTGTTCATGCTGTGCTTGTTTGTCACAAGCGACTTGGTGGCGACTGTGTGTCTTCTTGCAAGATATTCATGTCAATCAAACATAGCTTGAACTTAAACATTTGCAGCAAGACATTGAATCAAGGAGATTGTTCTCAGTCTCAAACGTTTTGCAACTCTTGGTGTATTTCAGAAGGAACATGGACGGTATTACGGCATTCTATGTATGAAAGAGCTCAACTTAGGTCAAGCCATCATTCCGCGACTCCAAACAGAGCACGCGCCGACATTTGAAGAGAACGTAATTCTCTTTACTTGCAGAATTCTGATCTACTTGGGATCCATGTTGCTATCACGCATTTGCTTTTGTCAAAGTGTGAGAAATGACGGCTAGAGGTGATCAAGACTGAAAGTGATCTGCTTGCCTTCTGAAACAGGTTTGAAATATTTTGATTTCGATCCGTTTTGTGCATGCTGTGGAAGTTTGGCAGAATGAGATCGTCTTTCTTTGTTCGTATTCAGTGTTGGGCAAAGCAAATGATGCAAGGTTGAAGATTCTCTACAGCCACTTGGCAGTGACAGGCATCGAAGGACTGCTTTGGCATTTTTTTCGCGTACCATTTGCAAGATATCAGATAGTCCTGTAAGGACCAATAGGAGTGCTTTCAAAGATGTATTTTGCTTGCGAAGACACACTTCAACGCCCCTACAAGGTTTCGAGAAGGTCAAACAACACATGGATTTGACACGTACCTTTTTGCTTGAAATAGTAGTGCCAATTCGATTCGTAGTATTTAATTCCGCCCACCCCCGACCACGGGGCGCAGTTGGGTGGGTGGAACGATAGAAAGCTTTTCATTTATGTAGAATGTACGCTTATCATGTATACGGTACTGAATACACGTACATATTATTGGGGCCCTATTTTACTAAGCTTCATAATCCACTCCTACAGTTGTTGGACCACTATTTCCACATTTTTTTTGTGCATGTTTTTTTCTTGGATCTCAACCTGAGGTCAGCTTCGAATGCTGATTGTAGATTTCAAAGCTCGTTCGTTTGAAAGGCAGGGCCGGGAGAGGCTTCTGGCGAATTGGAACTCGAAGAGTCCCTGACGTTCACGTGAAGCCTCAAGAGACCAACGAGAATTCATTCATCAAGTCCAGATTGACATATTCGCCGGGCAATTGTTTTTTTACCTGTTTTGTGGATTATGTTTTCCTTTAACCAAAGTCCTTTGCAGAGTTTGACCGATAGGCACAGGCATCGCATTTCATCCCAGGGTGTTATCGTGAATTGATAAGAATCTTAGATTCAAGGTTGAGCATGTTGAAGCCATTTCTCGCTGCATGTTTTTGAGTCACGCAAAGTGGGCACTCCATCATTGTTTGCACGGTTGATGGACAGTCGATCGGTCTAGTATAATATAGCTGCTATAGCTATAAACTACAAACTATAAACTTATTTATATCTAGACGCTGTTGCACCGATTCACCGATCGCTGTCATAGTTGATGCCACCAAACAAGCCAGGAGCTATTGCATCCCTATACCCTCTTACTTGATCAGTGTCGTGGCAAAAAGTGACATTTGGGATGATGCGTCCTTTCGCTTCAGGTTATTATACTTTGTCTATGTCATGTGCTTCTCCTGCTTCCTTACTTTGCAAATGTTAGGTGTTGTATCAACGCGAGATATTTGAATACATAGTAAATTTTTAAACATATGTATATCATAAATTATTATATATAATATATTCTAAAGATATATTGCAAATATCGAACATAGCTTCCAGATTAGGGTCATCCCTTCCTAAAATGCACCGCAGGAAAGATAGACAGAGAGGTCGACACTCGACACGATACGATAAGATGAGATAATATAAGATATGTGTTATAAGATACGTGTAGATAAGTCAGATAGATAGATAGATAGATAGATAGACAGATAGACAGATAGACAGATGGACAGATGGACAGAAAGATAGAGAGAAGGATAGATAAAAAGATAAAATATGGATAGGATAGATGGAGGGATAGATAGATGGATAGATAGATCCCCATGACATATAGTACCGTTTTGCTTCGCACTGCAGCACACTCATAATATGTCATATCCTATCAGATTGGGTTTTCATTGCATCAATTGAGTCAGCACCACGTCACGGCATCTCAAGCAACACTCCTTCAATTTGAGCTTGTCAATGCCCCAGAACTGCCCAATGCCTGAATATGCCAGATATGGGCATTCATTCGCTTTCATCGTTCCCTTTCGTGAAACAGATCCGTTTATCGAGTTTGTACGGCACTGCTCCACATCTGCGCATTTGAGATTGTACGAGGTTTTCAGGAGACAGGCAACCTGATCTTGTTGATGATTTTGTCACTTGGCTTCAATCTGTACCAGCTCTGACTTCCACCCCACACAAATGATTGTCCGATGCAAGTCAATAGCAAACTTCTCACCACCTACTTTCATCTTTGCAACAGTGCTGTCAAAAAAAGTTTGTTGAAGCCGCAAGGCAGATTGCAGCTGAACGCAATGACCTATGTAGTGACAACTGCGAACTGCAGATGCACCACTGAGGATTTGCATGCCCAAGAGCCTATCTTCTATTGCATTGGCAGCCCTGAGTTTGAGTAGCTCGCCGAGGGCCGGCCAGGGTAAGTAATTGATCAGATTTGAATCAAGATAACAAGATAACAAGAAAGCCGCATGTAGCAGTGCTCGGCAAACGCTTCTCTCAGGTTTTCTCTCATGTATTTCTCTCAGGCGCCTGAGCTTTTTCCAGCCGAGGCAGAATTTGTGAAGCCTCCAAGTTGTGAAGCATCATCGCCGCGGAGATCTATGACGCTTGTTTTCAGGCCCCGTGCCACGGGTTGATCTTCGAAGGATACCGGTTGAAAGGTTGCGAAAGGTTTCCAGCAAGGTATCCATAGTGAGCCTGTAAGCTTCCCCAACCTTCCCCAAGATTTCATATCGCAAAAGGCTGATACAGGGTTGCAATTCTATATGCCTAAAATGGTGTTGAGAAAGCATTCTCATTAGAGGCTGCTGTCGCACAGTTTGCTGCGAAACAGCCAAACAGAATGAGGTTTTGTCCTGCCTATTCAAGCTTCAGGTAATGTTCCATGAGGCTATGTCAGGTTGTGTGAGCTTGTTGTCAGATCTCAGCTGGCGTTTCTGCAAAGGTCTGGGAATTCTTCTCTATTGGGCATTGCTGATGGATTTCACCATCTTGTCTATGCGTATATCCTCCTTCGTGAAATACGTGATGGTGTGTGGCCGGAAACTTGTCAAGCAAGGAACGCTGTCAAGAACGAGAATTGACTACATAATTATGTAAGATTATGTAAGTGTCTTCTGCATTTGTAGGACAACGATAGCGNACTGAGGATTTGCATGCCCAAGAGCCTATCTTCTATTGCATTGGCAGCCCTGAGTTTGAGTAGCTCGCCGAGGGCCGGCCAGGGTAAGTAATTGATCAGATTTGAATCAAGATAACAAGATAACAAGAAAGCCGCATGTAGCAGTGCTCGGCAAACGCTTCTCTCAGGTTTTCTCTCATGTATTTCTCTCAGGCGCCTGAGCTTTTTCCAGCCGAGGCAGAATTTGTGAAGCCTCCAAGTTGTGAAGCATCATCGCCGCGGAGATCTATGACGCTTGTTTTCAGGCCCCGTGCCACGGGTTGATCTTCGAAGGATACCGGTTGAAAGGTTGCGAAAGGTTTCCAGCAAGGTATCCATAGATTTCATATCGCAAAAGGCTGATACAGGGTTGCAATTCTATATGCCTAAAATGGTGTTGAGAAAGCATTCTCATTAGAGGCTGCTGTCGCACAGTTTGCTGCGAAACAGCCAAACAGAATGAGGTTTTGTCCTGCCTATTCAAGCTTCAGGTAATGTTCCATGAGGCTATGTCAGGTTGTGTGAGCTTGTTGTCAGATCTCAGCTGGCGTTTCTGCAAAGGTCTGGGAATTCTTCTCTATTGGGCATTGCTGATGGATTTCACCATCTTGTCTATGCGTATATCATCCTTCGTGAAATACGTGATGGTGTGTGGCCGGAAACTTGTCAAGCAAGGAACGCTGTCAAGAACGAGACTTGACTACATAATTATGTAAGATTATGTAAGTGTCTTCTGCATTTGTAGGACAACGATAGCGACTGAGAATTTCTCACAGCTGCGAGTTTCAAGAACCATCCGAACTCTAAGGATTAGATATAAGTTGAAAGCAGAAATTCAAACATGGAAGGTGGATCAATATGGAGTTATCAATATGAAGTTATCAAGAATGATTGACAAGTTAGAGAGACAGCCTGGTCCACTGTCAAAAGACTTGCAGTCAATACTGTATGGCTGTATGACTTCTTCTTCCATTGCTACTCACGATCCTCTGTTGCCTCTGTTACTGCCTTTTGTTGGCATGGACAAGATAAAAGTTGCTTGTACATGCGTGATGTGTTTGTTTGCTTTTTTTCTGCCACAAAGAACGTGCAACATGAAGCGGTAGCGCATTCGACGCATCTCAGGATGGCATTGGTCTTTGCAATGCTGACTTTCGCCACTGCTATCAGCGCCTTCGAACACCAACTTCAAGACTTTGAAGGTCGGTCAGACATCGCAACGCCTTCAACATTATAATAAGTATGTGACTTTTTAAGTTCAATATCTACGGAGGGGTATTTTTTTTGGGAATTATTTTTTTTAATTTTGGGAATTATTTTTTTTCCTTTTGCTTTTGCCTTTGCTGCTTTTGCTTTCGCTTTGCTTTTCCTTTTGCTGCTTTTGCTTTTGATGCTTTTGCTTTTGGTGCTTTTGCTTTTGCTGCTTTTGCTTTTGCTTTTGCCTTTGCTTTTGCTTCTGCTACTTTTTGCTCATTTGGTGTTTTCTTGCTTCTGTGTTGCATTGTCTTTCTTTTTGTTTCTACATCTATTTCGCAGCAGTTGCTGCTTAGTTGCGTCTTGTGAGTTTGTCGCCGCTTTCGCTGCTTGTGTTGTTACTTTTTGTCTAAAGTTTTTGTTTATTAAGCAAAGAGGTTTCCTTGCTCTTCAACACAAGGCACCAAAAGTTTTATGAAGGCCCAAATAATATATTAAGATAAGGGCCCAAATAAGTTGTGAACCTAAGATCCCAAAACTTTTACGAGCCTGAGACCACCAAAAATATATATAAACACAAGACCCAAAAAAAGAAAACCTCAGGCCCCAAAAATTCTGTGAGGAAACGACAAGTTTTTGAACACAACACCAAATCTTTAATGAACCTAAGGCACCCAAAAATTATACGAACCGAAGGCGAATCACGCAGCATGTTCTGCCAATGCATCTGGGGGGGAGGCCCTGTTTTTCTTTTGAAGGCCGTACAGTGTAGTGAAGAGTCTCATATCTACTTGTGTTGATGTATCTAGGCTCAAGGGAGTATCGGTTACTTGACCACCTGCGTGAGTCTAAAAAGACGTGCTAATTATCCCTACCATAGGTAGAACGCTAGTGCCAGTCTTCAGTGGTAGCGGAGCTGATTAGAGCATGGATCTTTATGAAGATGAGCCCAATGATGACTATGAGTCATACGCAATGAGACAAAGGATGCAGCCTCATGGAGGCCAATTGATGATGACGACCCAGGTGACGACTAAGGTCCCACCTGGATTCGATGGCAAGACGTCATGGTTTGCATTTGAAGATGCAATCGATGACTGGTGTGACATAACAGAGTTAGAATCTGAGAAGTGGGGACCCGCACTCAGAAATCGTCTTGAAGGTGAAGCTTCTGTTTTCAAACGATTGTTGGATAGAGAGGAACTGAGACAACCAAACGGAAGAGGAGTCGAGTACTTCAAGAGGACACTGAGACCACACTTTGTGAAAGGAGCTCAGACAGTTTTTCTTTACAGATTCATGCGATTCATGAAGAACAATCGTGGAAATGGAGACTTGATGAAATGGATGACAAGATTTCAGATTGATGGAAGAAGATTGGAAGAACCATGGATGGACTTATGTCCAGAACTGGATTTCAATGCTCCTGCTATTCTGGCGGAAGTTACAGCAAGAAGAAATGCACACAACAATGCACAAGCTGCATTATTTGCAGCAGACAACAATCATGTTGTAGTACCATGGACAGATGATATGACACAAGAAGTCTTGAATGAAGTTCTCAGAGTTCATCGACAAGCACATCGTGATCTTTTTCCACTCTCTCCAAATTTGATCGCTCTGATCTTTATCTCTACAGCAGATCTCTCTCAAGATCAAAGACAAAGCTTGACAAGTATCATGACACATCGAAACAGAACTATGGATCAATACCGAGTGAATGAACTCAGAGAAACCTTCATTGAGATGTTTTGCACAGTGAAGACAGCAGTGGACAATCCCATGATGAATCCATCAGGATCTGGTGGAAGAAGAGCATTTTTGGTGATTGAAGAAGGAGAACTAGATGGCAGCTTTGGCTATTGGGCCGAAGACGAAGAAGATGGAGCTGAAGGATTCCTGGATGCCTTAGAAGATGTATTTTGGATCTGGGATGACAATGACTATTCATGGTTTCAAAGAGGATTTCAAGGAAGAAGAACCAGAAAAGGAAAAGGAAAAGGAAAGCGAAAAGGAAAAGGAAAAGGAGGACGAAGATTTTTCAGACCAAGAAACAAAGGAAAAGGAAAAGGAAAGAGAAAAGGAAAAAGTCATCTTGCTGAAGATGAAAGTTATTGGACTAATGAAGAATGGCAAGGATATGAAAATGAGAATTGGAATGAAGGCTATTGGGCCTATGAAGATGAAACAGCATGGCAATCCCAAGGCTGGGATGAATGGCAAGAGTATGACGAGTATGGATATTTCCAAGGAAAAGGAAAGAAAGGAAAGAAAGGAAAAGGAAAAGGAAAGAAAGGTCATGGACCTCAAGATCAAGGAAAAGGACAAGGTGATGGGAAAGGTGAAGCAAACTATGTGAACCCATCACATTCTTCTCAACCCGCAGTGCAGCAAGCAGCTCTACCTTCGTCAGCGAGTGCCTCTGGTTTCTTTGTGACACATTCTGAAGTGTACTTGACATCAGTCAAGATGACAGAAGATGGAGAGCAGAGAATGGAGCCTGATTTTTCAGGTTGTGCATTCCTGGGACAGGAAGCAAATTCTGTTCAGAAGGTAGAAGATGAAGGTGTGGCTTTTCACACAGAAAATCAGATGCCACCAACTGTGGCTATCCTAGATCTTGGATGTACAAGAGCTATGGGCTCGAGGAATGCTGTCAACGCATTTTGCGACTATGTTGACAAACATGACTGTGGACTGTGGTACAAGATTGAACCTACAAGCTCAAGATTTTTCTTTGCAAACTCACAACAAACCAAGTGCACAGAGAAACTGGTGATTCACATGTACGACAAGGCCTGGAGTGTGCACACTACAGAGTTTGACATTGTGGAAGAAGGAAATGTACCATTGCTGATGTCACTTCCACAGATGAGAAACGTTGGTTTTCAATTTGAGCTTTCACCACAGAGATCATTCCTGAATTGTACAAGACTAGGAATTTGGAAGCATCAACTCAGGATGTCAAAGAGCACTCATTTAGTCATGGACTTCCAAGACATCTCTTGGTACATGAGTGCAGTGTATTTCAAAACTCCTGATGTGACGAGTTTCTTTTCGAAACATGAACACTTTGAATACAGCCAGTTGTCTGTGGAGACCTATGCTTATGCAAATGATGATGACTGGGAGATTGACTACCACAGGAAGGAATTGATCCGTCATCACAAGACATTTCGTAGTCAACTTTTCAAGATTGCTGGTTCCAAGCGCCCTTTATCTTTTGATGATCTTGAATCAACTCGAACAACCTTCATTGAGATGAAGAATGGATCCAAGAAAGTGGAGAAGGATGACTGGAGAGCAGTCTCTGGTCCAGAGAAACGTCTTGACAAACAATGGCGTGGAAGAACTGTTTTCAAGATCAAGGAAGGAGTTGCACTTCCTGCTGAGGAGTTGTCGAACGTCAAGTCTTCCAGTAAGCCCACAAGAATCTCTGATCCAAGTGGCGAGGTTAAGCCTGAACACTCTTCACCAGAAGAGATATCAGGAAAATCTAAGTCAAGCTCAGCACCAGCTGAGGAAGGCAAGTCTGGATCGAGTTCGAGTGGTCTGAAAAGAAGACTTGGTCGTAAGACAACTTCGCCTCTCGTAGAGCATGATGATTTTGGAAAAGAGTTTATAGGAGAATTAGAAAAGGAACCTGACATGGAACTTGACAAATCTGAGAAGGTTCCACGTCGTCGCCCAAAGGGTGATGATGAGGATTACCAACCTTCATCAGATGATGAACGATGGGAGAAAGCTAAGAAGAAACCAGGTAATGAATCTCTTGAGCCTAGGCAGATTTCTGTTCCATTACCTGGAAGTGAAGCTCAGGCTTTGACACCTGCATACCGTAAGATGATCAAGAAGTTGGATGACAAAGTGGAACTTTATAAGTTACACGTGAAACATTATCACATGTCACCAACTCAATTTCGACGTCGTACTTCTATGTTGAATCTTCCTGATCGTATTTACGAGAAATATGAGGAAGTTTACAACAAGTGTAGAGTATGTAGTATGTCTGTAGCACCACCGCCGCGAGCCAAGATCTCTGGCATACGAGCCTCAGTTTTCGGGGGTGCTGTTTTTGTTGATCATTGTGAAATTGAACTGAAGAAGAAGAAGTATGTAGTTCTTCTTGTTCTTGACGGTGCAACAAATCTTCTCTGGGCTACGGCACAGAATTCACTTGATCATAAAGAAACATTGACACATCTTCGATCATGGAATGAACAGAACAATTGCATTCCGAAGGCCATTGTTGGAGATGAAGCTTTCTTTTCTGATGAGTTCAATGAATATTACAAGGTTCATGGAATCAAACCTTTACCATGTGGACCAAGAACACCATGGCCAAACAGAGCTGAAACAGCAGTGAGACTGTTCAAGAAACAGTGGACTCTTATGGCCAATTCACTGGAAGGTGATGATAGGTTCAATGGTGTTACTATTCGACAAGCAGTGAAGATGGCAGCTTGGGCTAGGAACACACAGTTGACTATCAGTGGATATTCACCTTTAGAGATTGCTACTGGAAGAAGACCTCCTGACTTGTTTGATGTTGAAACAGCAAATCCAGAACAGCTGACTTCAGAACCACCCGAAGAAGACATGTCAACTCTGGCATTCCAACGTCTTGCTCTAAGAGCACATCAAGAAGCCAGACAAGCAGCTGATCTGAGACATGACATGGCAAGAAGGACACTGCCATCTGATGGACCTTACAAACATGGTGATGAAGTGTTTTACTGGCATCAAGATTCCAGTAAGTTCAAGGAAAAAGGAAAATGGATAAGAGGAAAGGTCCTAAGTCAGGAAGGAGCAATGGTTCACATTCACACAGACAAGGCAGTGATGAGAGTGAATCAATCAAAAGTCAGAAGAGACCATGATGAATGGCATGATGTTTCAATTCCAAATCTTGACGATTCAAAAGAAGAAATAAAGGATGATGAAGAATTGAAAAGAGAAGATCACAACTTGTTGTGTGAAGGATGTTTTGGTGAACAAGCCTTTTGGTTTTATGACGACCAGAAATGTGATGTTTTGGAGTTGTTTGGCAGTAGCTCCGGCTATAGTTGGATGATGGCAAGAAAAGGCATCAAGGTTGGAAAACCAATTGATCACAAACATGGATCGAATTGGAACACAGCGTACGGACAAACTGAGGCATGGAAGAAAATCATGAAGATGGATCCTGAGATAATTTTTATCAACAATCCATCTCCTCAGTCAGCCCGTAAGATGATTTTTCGATTTTGTCTTGAAGTGATCACTTGGCAATGCAAGAGAAACAAGAAGTTCATTGTGACATGTCCGGAAGGATCTTATTTTTCACAGTTTTTGTATGAGAAGAAGTGGCACAAGACATTGAGTCAACATTTGTGTTGGGAACGTGTCGATCTTCAACATTTTTGCAATTGTGAAGACAAGATTCGAAACGTGATAGTTTATCACGCGTATGATGATTACTATCAAGATGTTCCTTTGTTTGGATGTTTTGTGAAGAAGAAGTTTTTCCAGCATGAAGCATGTTGGAAGGATCCACATTGGAAGTATCTTCCTGCACGTTTTATTGCAGGACTGATAAGTTCAATTCCAGAAGTGTCGAAGAGCTATGTGGCTGACAAGAGACAAGAATTTCTCTTGGAAGACATACTTGAAGATTTTGACGATGGATTGCTTTGTGGAACTTGCATGCATCATGA
>DF241370.1:120780-145809 GCA_000507305.1 Breviolum minutum Mf 1.05b.01 | reverse complement strand
ATTAGATTGCTTGGGATGGATCTTCCACGTTACCGATGCCAGAAATGTAGATTCAATCAAACGTGATGGATTGAGAAGGTATGGCAGAGATTCTCTTCATTTCATGTATGACAATGATGGTGCAATTGGATATATTCGAAAAGGAGCAGGAACAGTACCACCTCGACATTATGATGGTGCTAGGTACTGTGTTTTGAATGTGCATTGCTTGTTGATGGAAGGTTATGAACTTTATTTGACTCAAAACGGCGTAGTTCTGATCTACGAGGATCTTCATGCACGAGCCTTTACCATTGTGGATCAATTCCCCTACTTGGGCTACAACTGTTTTCGAATGACCAGCGGGCACGGATTGCCACCAGAAGTACGTGCAGGAAAATGGAGGCCCGAAATGAATGCTCTTGACCAATACAGAGAATACTTGTCACCAGACGAGATATCCCTGTACATTGAGAGAGATGAACTTGTTGAGTTCAGAGTTCCCAGATCCATTTCCGAAGAGAAGACAAACAGCATGGGAATTCATGGGTCAAGACACACCTGAATACTACAGAAGATTGTTGGACCAATTTCCTGCGTCAAGACTCGATGTTGCAGCGTGTGACAGTCAGATAGGCTCAGCAACAGCTGAGGGAATCGGACTTGAAACACAACCTGCCGAGGCATCAACAAGCTCTGCTCCAGCAGAGGTAGTTGATGTTGAGGTGGAGCTCAACACTCTCAACAAGATTGAAATTCAGGCAGTGCAGATCATCACTGAGAATCCATGGCATTTGTATCAATCTGGGATTTTGACTTTGCGTGACAACCGTGGTGAACGTGTTTTGAGCCATATGGGAGAGTCTGTTCTTTGTGTTCGGGAATTCTATCGCCTCTCATCTTCCCAACAAGAAGAACTTCGTTCACAAGGTATTACCAGATTGGTTTGGGAAAGAATGCCATTGACTGGTCACTCTATTTTGTTTTGGATGCGTGCATGGGAGATTGGTAGGATGACAGCTTATGTGAAGAACTATGTTTCTGATGAAGAACGTGATGAATACAACCACAACCTGGCCTACCACGAGCATGTTGGATGGCTTCGTGATATTCCTGATCCTTATGTTGCAAGACCAGATGATCTCAATCCATTATCCATTGACCGTGAAAGAATTGAAAGAGAGGAAGACATGAAGGATCATGGTGAACTTCGTATGTTTGGTTTGTTTTCTGAGGCCATTGAAGATTTGTATACTGGCATGGTTTCTGATTATGTGAGGAAGACTCCTGCACTCTGGGAAGAGTTTGCTCAGAGGTTACCTTCAGGAGAGATGTACTTAGTTGACCCAAACCCTCATGCACCAACTCCAACAGTTCCTACTTCTGAAAACCTTTGCATCGACGCCCACAACAATTTGAAGTTTTCACCAAGACTTTGCCTTTGGGTAGTGGAAAGGAAGATGGCTGAGGTGCATGAAAATTTCACTCCTGGCAGTTTTGCTGAATTTTGTTTTGGTCAACTCAAACAATACCTCGAGAGCAGGAAGGAGATCCAAGATGATTTTTACAAACATCTTGTTATCAATACTCAGACCAGAACATTCCAGGACCCCAACTACATGAACTCCATTGGGTCCAAGGTCGTGATCATGCCACTGGCGGAAACTTTTGAACTATCCGTGAAGAAGACTGAACAACTACAACGTACCATGGTTCATCATGACATTGTTTCTGAAGGACACTCACCACCAGGCGAGATACCTGAAGAAACACCACAACTTGGAACTGAGGACTTACCAACAGGTGAGATGTCAGTGACAGTTGAACCTTCTACTTCTACTGGAGACTTACCACCAGGTGAGATACCAATGAAGGAAGAAGAAGCAGCAGAAGTCTCTGAATACTTACCACCAGGTAAGAAATCAAAGACAGAAGCAGCTGAAGCAGATGTGGAGATGGAATCACCTGAAGAAGAAGAAGAACCTCCACAAGATGAACCTCCTCGTCCAGTTGTTGTTGTTGACATGCCAGACTATGATCCTGATGAAGAAGACCGTGAAGATTCAATTCCAGAAGAAGAGATGATGGAAAATGCAACTGCTCTTGTGAACTCTGAGGCATATGATCACTTTGCTCATGAAGAATATCCTGAAGAAGCAATCAGAGGTGAGCATAGATTTGTTCCTACACGTGCCATGGCAAAGTTCCTTCATCGAATGGTTGGCAAGGATGAGATGAAGAGCATGATGGAAGTAGAAGATGAAGCCAAAAGAATTAAGGAACTTAGAAAGAAGTCCATGGAGGAGAATGCAGTGAAGGAAGAACAAGAATATGGTGAAGCACTTGAAGAGAAGAAGAACAATGATATTTTTACCAAGACATCCAGCCATGAATTTTTGAGGAGATTAGCACCAGAAACTGAAGAAGGAGTCACTGAAGGACAAAGAAATATTGAAGAAATGCTGATGTCTGGACGTCAAGAATATTCTCGGCCTCATGTCAACAAGATGGAAGAGCTGAAGTCTCTTGAACCCGAGAAGCAGATCAAGATAGAGGTTCCAGAACCAAAACCTTTTGAAGACCCTTTGAAACAGGAACCAGATTATTCTTGTCCACTTGATATGCTGAGGATGTTGGACAAGCAGCATCAATGTAAGGACTTTGGATTCTATGGCAAGTATTTCAGACAGACTCACAGCAGACTGTTGGATTTCTACAAATACAGGAAAGCCAATCCTATTTATCATCCAGAGCAACGTTTTGTAATTGATGAGGAAGGACTGATGGAAATGTATGTTGGCCTCTTCTATGACAAGCCAACTCTTGAAGAACAATTTTGGCAGGTTCCTGTAGTTTATGGTTGTGAAGACCATCGCCTTCGCATTGCTGACACAGATTTTCAACAGAGGAGAGCAGAAATAGCAAAGGCAAAAGTTGAAGAAGGAAAGATCAAATTGAGGGACCTCATTGCCAATTCTGGCAAGGATGAATATGCCTACGATGACTTGATATCAGACATGACAGAATTGTTTTTATCTGGAGAATCTATGGAGAGAAATCCAGAGTCACTGGGAACAAGTTCCAAATCATTGACAACACTCTTTTGGAATCTTGGAAACTGGAAAAGAGGACAAAACTGGAATGTCCCTAGCTTTGTGGACCCTGACAAGATCTACTACAAGGAGAACAAGCCTGGCCAGTTCCCAGAACACACGGCAGAACGCAACAACCTTTTTCTTCAGATGATTCGTAATTTGAAAGCACATCTTGTGATGGTGTGCGAAGCAGCCACGTTAGAACCACACAGACAGTACCTTGAATCCCACGGTTGGACATTATGTTTCAACGACATGAAAGACCTATGTTTGATGGCGAGATTAGGATTGCAAGGTAGCATTGTTCAAATTGCAGGTCCTCAGGAGGATAGCCAGGAAAGTATATGGAATGGACCAAACAGGAAGATCTCATTCGGCATTTTTGAAGTGGTATGGGGAAAAGGAATCCCCAGAGCAAGGTATGCAGAATCTTCAACTGGCTACTTCGACCGCAACCAGGAGACTGAATTTGAAGACATGCAGAGAGCCAGAATGAAGACTACACGAGTTTGCGTGTATCATGTTGACCACAACGCTGCCACAAAATCTCATGCTGTCACAGGTGAGATATTCGCACATATGTTGTTTGAGTGCGTGTGCCACCAAGTGTCGATCATCGGTGGCGATGCGAATTGTCTTTCGTATCAAAAGGCAGCCGTACAACTCAATGGATCGTACTCCATGTCTACGTGCCAGCTGTGGACTGATCGCTTTGAACACACAGTTGACAGTTATTTGAAGCAAACATTGAAGGTGAACAAAGATGTGAATGCTCGTACTTTCCATTCTATTTCTTATGAAGACCTCAAGTACTTGAAGGAGACCATTGAAGGATTAACAGAACTTGATCCAGCTATTCGCAAGAAGACTGAAATGATGGGTGACTGTTGCATTGTTACCTTCTTTGAGTATGGTCTTTCTACTCCAGATGAACGATTCAATGATGGAGAAAACAATGGAGAATTGGAGTACAAGTACAGTGTGAATGAGCTTTTGTTTTATCTCACAAATGACATTATGTTGATTCGTGAAAGAGATACTGATGCACATTGTCCTCTTCTGATCACGATTACACCCAACGAGATGACGAACCAAGAGAAGAAGAATTTCGTGACGAGGGAATCCAAGCAACAGAGAGCAGCTACACGGAAGGAAATTCAGAAGGTAAACAAAGCGCGAGGAAAAGCAAGTGCCTCTAAATGAAGTATACTTTTCTCCAGAAAAGATAACTTTAAGAGGTACTGGCTGAGTACTCTGCAATGGTTGCCAAGAATGATGAATAGCTATGTACTTAACACCAGTTAAGATGATAGTTATTTTGATTTCTGGAATGAAAGAATGATTGTGTACTTATCACTAGATAAGATGGCAATTATTCTGATTTCCTTATTTTCTTTCAGTGAGCCTCGTTTGATTTCACTTCCAATGAGATGATATGACCATGCACTTTCTACCAAGAAAGATGATGGTTTTTCTGACCTGAAGTTGTGATTTTGCTGTTGCTTTGAATGTGCCTTGTATTTCTCCCATTTTTCTGTCAAGTTCCATATTTCAGATTTTCTCACCAAATGAACTGGTTTTTGTTGTTGTTGCTTCTGTGTAAATTTCTTTTGAAGGTCCCAAACTTTTGGATGTGACATTTTGTTGCTTCCAGGTGAGACTAGAATTCGTAATGCCGATGTCGTGAGGTGAATCTTTTCACAGATGGAGTCATGGTAGAATTGATCATGACTCTCGTGACACAGTTTTGGACTTTCCTGTTTGAAGCATGAGCCTATCAGTTAAAAATTTCTTTGTATGGCACAGTTGAGCTTGTGGACTGAAGATGTCTTGGCCAAGGTAAGATTTTTCTTACGGTGTCTCATTGACACAGTGTGAGCACCACATTTGATGTCCCGCGGTGTAAATTAGAGCCGACTTAGGAAGAACTTTTAGCGCCTCCGCTGCTTTGCCTAAGATGCGTCATACGCAGTAGATGACTCTTCATTATGAATTTGTGCCTGTGTTTTTCTTTTGAAGGCCGTACAGTGTAGTGAAGAGTCTCATATCTACTTGTGTTGATGTATCTAGGCTCAAGGGAGTATAGGTTACTTGACCACCTGCGTGAGTCTAAAAAGACGTGCTAGTTATCGCTACCATAGGTAGAACGCTAGTGCCACTCTTCAGGGGGTCCCCGTGCGAGACTTTTTCTGCAGCACGTTTCCACAATGGGGGTCCCCCGCCACTTCGGTCAGCCAACGAAGTTTATGGATTGCCAAATCTGCGGCCAAAACATGCCAAGCAGGTACTCATTGGTAATTCTTTGCTTCAGTTTCTGCAGTATCCTGTGTTGATGTGCCGGCCTGACGTGCCTTCCATCTGGTCTACACAGGTAATTCGGTACACATTTCAGCAGTATCCTTTGACCAATGTATAGTTGGAGGGGTTTCACCGAAACCAACAACACTTCTTTTGGTTAGGATGCATGGTACACGTGACTTTTTCTTACCAGAGGCAACCATGGCAGGTGCAATCATGGACCTGGCACCCATGCACCACTCATTGGAAAGAAGGATGGTCTTTTTCAGAGGAGTCGAGCTAAGATATATCCGAGTGGCCTGAATGAAGCTCTGAGTTTTGGGATTCATGACTACGTACAGAATGTTTTGAATCCAGAAGGTGTGTTTGACACACTTTCACTGCCCTCATGGGCTTGTTTGTTTCATCCGGAGTATGACAATGCTTACTCCGATGTTCTTCAGCGTGACTACTACGGCTGAGCTGATTTGCATGTCAGAGACCAAGCGCCAGCAGCACAGTATTTGAGAAAGAAAGAAAAAAAGGATCTCTGGGTCTGCAATCCGCATCCTACCATTTCAACACCTCGAAAGAAAGATGATGAAGGGTGAAATGCTGAAGTTCTGAGAGAGGTATCAGACAAATTCAATGGCAGGTAGTATGTAGAATGTAGAATTTTTCCGCTTGTAAAATATCGGCAATGTGTAACGATTTTGTGGACCGTGGTTCTTAGAAAAACACAATAAGAAGCTCAAGGTCTCCCAACCCCCTACAAGCAAGAATCATTTTGGAACCTTTGGTAACATCAGGTGCCCTACAACTTACTCCACCAACCAACCTCTTGGTGAGACTTGTGATCCACTGAGGTCCTGAATGTGGTGTGGCCCATGTACCCTACTTCGAGTTGATGAAATCGTCAGGATTTGCTGCTTGAACAAGTCTCGAATTGACAGACATCAGGAGTTTGCTCATTTTTTTCTTTTGAAAATGCAAGGTGAATTGGATCTCTTTCCACTTGCAGGGTCTTTCAGAGTGATCATACCAGGGGGAGCTAGTGAAATAGATATTGCACTGTCAGCCATTCTGTCCACTTACGGGAAGATGTGACAATTTTGCAATTGTTTTTGTGTCATGTGAGTCATGTGTCCAAAGTGTGGTGATGATCAGTGATATGTGTGTGTCAAAGTGCGAGTTCAAAAATTGCTCGTAAGATGAGGGTGCCAGTGTTAAAAATTCCCGACTGAAACATTTTCTTCTGAAACCATAAGCCTTAAGCCTTAAGCGATTTTTTGTATGTTGTGTTTAAACAGATGGTGGTACTAGGAAAAGCAAGAATAGGTAACAGTTTTGAATCTGGTGCCGGTCAGGACGTCAGCTCAGCTTGGCCTATCAGATTATTCCCTTCGGTGCTGTGATTGGCAAGGCTGGCGTTTTGAGAAAAGAGGAAGCAACAGAGAATTGTAGTGACCATGCATTCCTTCAAGGTCAGAAGTGCAAATTGTGTACTCAGTTTGATAGGTTTTGTAGGTTCTTCTATTGTTTATTCCTGAGTTTTTTGTTGTGCGGCTACGACATGATGAGTGACGAAGAGGTACGAAGGACTTGTTGACTCTCCTTTTCTTATGGGAATCATAGTTTCACGCTGCATGCGAACAATCATGGGTCTGTGGGTCCACCTATTGAAGTGACTTATCATCTCCAGGAGGGGCTGAATGACTCACCAACCGTTGGTGAGGCCTCCGAACGCTTCAACAATCCGCCCTTGCTCTACTGGGGCACTGAACTCAAGTTCGAAGCCTCAACCTAATGTGGATGCCAAGTGACGGATTTTCCCTGTAATGGCTTAGGATGGGGTGGGGGGGACGATCCTCCAAAAATGCCATGGTAATTTGAGCTTTTAATCATGCAAGTGTATGTCGACTTCAGCTGACCTCACCCGAAAGAGTAGTTTAGGGGTTCGGGTGCTTTTCCTAAGTGGGCCCCAACCATTTCTTGGCTGAGCAGCTCTGTAAGCGTGTGAGTCACCTTTCAAAATGAAACTCCTACCTGCACAGTCAAATTTTGCGACTTCTCTTTCTAATAAGCCCTACAAAGCAAAAAGGACCCAACGGCTTGCAACAGATACGACATTTCATATGGACACTCCAAAACGAGTATTCTAATTGGCTAGGTCCTTTTTGGTCCTCCTTTCCATGGTTTTGTTTTGAGATGATCATCAGCTCCCAAGGTGTTTGAACTCTATGCCTACCATGGAGAGCGTTCGATCCATGGAGGGCCGCAAGATGACAGCAGCCCAGGTCGCTACACTGTGANTACACAGTGACATCGGTGCATTTGCTCTTGTGAGGCATTCTGTACAAACCAAAAGGGTTTCAGTGCAGACAGGTTAGACCTGGACCATGACGGGATGTATGTCCATGTGTTTGGAAGTGGATTTTGAAGAACACGGGTGGTCCTGCAAATGACAAAGAAAATCGACGAAGAAATTGCCCTGGACAGGCTGGACAGGCTGGACAGGCTGGACAGGGGAAATCATTGGATGAAATTGGCACGGAGGTCAAAGAAGTGCGAGAAGTGCGAGTTGTTCAACTGTTCGATAAACAGCCGCCATCAGCCGCCTTTCGGAGACGAGTTCGCAGCCCTTGGAAGAGTCATCAATCCCACCCTGACCAGCCAAATTCAAGACACAAGACGCAGATGGGTGTGGCCTTCGGTGGCCTTCATGAAGGCGACGCAATAAACGCAATAAACGCGCAGTGTTGGTTTTGTTGGGCCTCTTGGGGTTGAGGCAGGTAGCTGCAGAAACACGAATGAACCTTAAAGGAGATTCTTAGGAGATGAATAGTTTGAATAGTTTGAAGAGTTTGCGTAGGCTCAGTGAAGATTCTTTCTGCAAAGGATTTTTTTGGGTCCTTTACACGATGTCACTACAGTCATGCATGTATTTACATGTATTTACATTGCATGTTTACGATTCAGATGAGCATGAAAATCACGCCAGACTCTGCAAAGCAGGATCGAGGCGTTCCAGCAATGCAGCGTCTCGCGGCAGTTTCCATGTGCGCGAATGCTGGGGGGTGGAAAGATGGAGGATGCTGACAGGGAGAGGTTGGCTTGCTTGTGAATCACATGGATGTGGGCCACGGACTTGCGTGCTGGAACCCACCAGTCGTGAGCTGCAACATCCAGTAGGCCCAACTGCTTGTCCTGTGCACCGAACTGTTTGAGTCAAACGCATCTTGTTGTCGCACAGGCAGCGATGTCGGGAGCAAAGGTTTTTGAAAAAGACATTAAAAGAGAGAGGGGTGGCCCAGTTAGTCAAGTGACAGGTGTGCGGTTCAGCTTTGAAACCCCAATGTGAATACCCAGGTGGTACTTTCCGTTTGTGGTTGATTTCCATCAGGAATCTTATCGTTCAGCTGGTCAACTGGTACACTGGCAGCGAGGTACTTCACCATGCTCATTTTTACAATGAGGCCCAAATTGAATCATTCGTTGTAAAAAATCTGGGATAAGTAGGGAATGTCGAGGAGATGGGAAATGCCAATGTGGAGAATGGATGTATGTCATTGAATAATCAGGAGGTTCGTCGCGTTGTGCCATCTCATGCATGTACTTAGACTTGTCCATTTGAATTTTTTGAAAAATATTGTACAGCTTATGTTCCTGCACCACCGGTGGCAGGCGTGTAGTCTTGATGGGAAAAATAGGGAATCGAATATATTCTTGTTTTTGGGGATGAATTAATCCTATCTCTTGGAGATCACCGCTGTTCAAATTCTTTGCACTCGCTAAGTGTAGAGAGTGTTTGGTTTTATCCCAAGCCCTACTTACCTTTTTTAGCAGTGCTTTGCACGGCCCGCCGTTTTGCTTCGGCGGTCAATAGCGATGGACCGTGTCGAGGTTGAAGATATGGGTGTGGTGATGTTTCAGTTTATCACCATGATTGCCTACTCTAAGGCATGCTGTGGTGGTCTGTTGGGGGCGAAACGTTTTGCGTCCAATGAAACCAGATTGGTTTTGAGAGTAGGAACTCTGGGTTCTGGATGCTCCATGAGTTTCGGGGTGTGGTAGGAAATATACAGATGCCTTGGCTTGTTTTATCACAAAATTTGAAACTTTGACATTTCAACCATGGACTATGTCTTTAAAACCGTTGTCAAATCCTTCAGCTCCACACTTGCGCTTTCCTCACCAGGCGGTATGTGAAGTGCTGCTGCCAGTCCTCTGTGTCCTGGCGGACCAGTTCCAACGGGGAGGGTTTGTGTCCCTGAGGTGCATGTGAGTTTGGATCCTTCCAGCTGCAATATGTGTCAAACTCACATGACATCTGTTGACTCTCCCCGGATTGGCTTAGTCTGCTGTTGCTGCAAAGAAAGCCGCCAAGGTCGTAATGATGGGAGGGTGGCTAAGAACAGTAATGGACCCTAAGGATAACAATAAAGGAGGTCTTGGAAGTTTATCTACAACTGATATGAAGAAGTCTATCAAACCAAAGAGTTTGCAGAGATCAGATGTGCAATTTTGATAGCATGATAATCATGACGGGTTGATGGACAGGTGTATATACAGTGCAATGTGGATTCTTGATTTGATGGCTGGGAGGGTTTTGATTTGGAGGACTGCCATTCAGATGGCTGTGCCAATTTGATTCAATAAGATTGCACCGGTGAAACGTGCGAAGAGTTTATTCAACGAGAATCAACATGTCTAAACTACAGTGTTCCCACAAGGATTCGACATTTCCATTGGAGATTAGGCTTCCCTTCCAGGCTGTAGCTCAACCCTATCGTGTTTCTCCTGTCATTGGCCAGCCCGGGGCCTTGCACAGCGGTGGAAACAACTTTTTGTGGGGCAAGGTTTCTGGTCTTGGCATGTCTTGGACATTTGACTTGTTGTATCCCTTCTGACGGGTCTGACATTTGGCGACTTCGTTCCCACCCTCCTTTCCTCATGTAGGTGTGGAGAAGGAACGTTGCATTTTGCCCGGACATATCAGATATGTAGCGTAGTTAGTTACGCTCCCGAAGATGGTAGTCAAAATCGCCAGGAATCACTTTTGGAGGATTTGAAACAAAAGCTTTAGCGGGACCAATAAGAAAGTTCAGAACACCGTGTCCACAAAACCTCAATGGTTCCATAATTCACAGGATCTTCTCTCATCGCCTACCATGGCACACTTGAGAATAAAAAAACACCCCCCTGCTGCCTAGGGTGCTGCATGGCGTCACTATCGGTTATACCTTGGCATTGTTCCTCTTGCAGGCGAGCGACCTGGTGTTGGTTTTTTGGGTCCTTGCAGTGTGCAGTGTATCGGTCAAGCTTTTCCTTGTCAAGACCCTGGTTGCACACATGGATGTCATAGAGAACATCGAGAACATCAACTACCTTTGTTGTCATGTTTTCTGGGTCAAAACAGGGGCGGTTCTTGGGGGCTGGACATCACCAGTTTGAGTGGATTGGGCTTGGGAAGTGAATAGAGGAACGCGATGCTATGGGGCAGTTGTCTGACGGAGAGAGATGATGTTTTTTGATATTTAAGAGATCAATATGAAAACAATCCTCGGAAATATTTCATGATACTTCTGGTTTCAGGATTCTTCTCCGGTGTCTTTTTGACGTTGATGCGACCCTCAGAAAAGAGCGTTCCACTAGCGGTCTCTGTTTCTGCCACCTTGCGAGCAAATACGAGTCCCCGCAAACATTTGGGAAATACCATCAAACGAAGGAGACGAGATAGATCTTTGTAAAGTTCAAGATGGTTGTCCAGATTCGGGTGGGCATGAATCAATGACTTGGAAACATAGCTTAGATGAAGTCAGGCCAGCACAGAAACGTTCGAGAAGGATATACTAGGACGTGACATTGGATATTACGTGATTGCGATTGTGATTATGATATGATATGACATGATATGATATGACGCGGTGTGTATATTATATGCAACACGAAAACTGACTAAAGTAAGTATATATCAAGTCCTAAGTAAAAACAACTATCCAGTTTCCCCCTTCACGGCATATCTATCGCCGTTCAAATTGATGCCACTTTTTGTGGAGGCAGATATGGGCTTCAACTTGGGCATTGCTGGGCAGCCTATCTGGGTTGGACAGATGAGATGACCCACGTGACTTGACAACCATGACAGAAACATACAAACTTTCTAGGAATTTTGGGAGAATCGAGGCCGCCTTCATTGGCCTGTCTGTGGGTGCCAGCCTTGCTGTGTCTCGGTCGAAGAGAGACTTGATGAGAGACGCGACTCCAGAATTATATATTACTCGGCTGCTATATTGAATTTCTCTGAGTATTCATGGGGCACAGATTCTGTATACCGGTTTGGACCGACTTGTTTTTAGGGAATATCGCGTTTAAAAGTTTGGGAATGTCTGGAGTTTTTTCTGATTCTACTTGAGAGGAATAGCTTTCTGAATGGACATTCAGGCTTCCAGGTGTTGTTCTTGACGATCCCAGGGGAATCCAACCAGCCCAAAGTTTTTTTTCAGCTTGGTGAGGTGTTTGGGGTTTCCCGTTTATTTGATGAGGACCATTCTGAAAAATACCGTGAAATAATCATCCAAACTGATGCAGCAGATTCAGAACACTGGTGTTGTGTGAGTTCGAGGTGCTATTGGTTTTGGGTTGTTATGCTTTGGAGTTATGCCCGGGAGCTCACTGTCTGAGCCGCCGCTGCTGCGTTGCTGAAAGAGAAGGGACAACAGGTAGTAAGTAGATGTAAGTAGTAACTATGAGGATGATGTGAACATGTATACAAACACATAGTATAGTCAACATTTCAACAAACATTTCAACATACAGTATAGACATCTTCCAACCACCCCAAAGGCAAGGAGAGTCCTAGGTTTTCTCTTCGGGAACTCAGCAACTCTTGGCGAAGTGAGGTCCAAATTGCGACCTCGCGGGCGGTTTGATCAAGGTCACCCCGGGTGCAGCATGGACACCTTGCAGCCAAACTCCTGGTGATCTCAAATGATTTCCAAGCACCAGAAGCCATTCCTAAATCGTGCCAATGAGCAACTCACGGGACCTCTTGCTATTTCACCAGATAGATTCAGNTTCAACCATCAGGGACTATGATGAAACGAAGATAAACTCATGGAAACGTTTCGTTTTCTTCTGCTCAGCAATTTGAACAAAAAGAGGTTTAGACCAAAAAACATTGTGAGATGTGAGTTGCTGCAACCAGTTCCTGCACGATTTCTTGCCGATCGAGTAAGCTAGTTTGGTAGCTGTGTAGCATCACCTGACTAAAATGTACAGATATGACTCTTCTTATAGACTCGAACGATATTTACTAAATCTTCAGGTCTCCAAACAGTTTCAGTTTTGTACGTTTGACGAGCACAAAGGAGGTAGGGCTATAGTTCTTTATCTAAAGCACAAGTACTATGGGTTGCGATGTGGAGGAAATTATTAAGAGGAATTTCACAAGATGGTAGGTATAGATTTGATATAGATACGAAACCAAACGTAGTTTGCTGAAATTTGAACAAACCACATCCATCATAGGCTGCTCAAAGCCTTTGATCCTTTCTTTTGAGAAAGCCATGCCAACAAATTAGCAACTCAGGTGTCGAAAACCCAGCCTTTTTGACATCACGCGTTTTTTCGGGCTGAAAGGTTGACGTGTTTTTCTTACCGTCTACCGTCAGGTCGTTGTTGCTGGCCTGGAATGTGTGGGAGGAGCTAGGTCAGCTGGGAAGGGCCAAAGGATCGGTGGATCGGTAAAGTGGTACCCAACAGCTGGTGGATCTTACTCACTTATACATGGAATTGTTGCCTAAAATATGCACTCAACCATGAATCATTCCTGCTATCAATCTTCACCATTGGACATTGCCGGTCTTGGTACAGTTTACATAAATCGATTTCATTGAGACACTGGTCCAAGATCCTCATGCAAAACCTCTTGTTGGTACCTACTATTGTGCGGCCTGTTTGGCAGGATATTTACCTTGAACTTGACCATCACAACTTTCTACCTGGCCATGGCCATGCTGGTGGGGACCGACGGAGTTTGCTTGGTTAACTCGGTGGTCGGTGGATCTGCAGGAGTGGCTCGCTGGGTTCCGGTTCCTCTGCTGCTCTGCAGGCCTTGGTTTTGGCCTTTCGACAAACCGCGCGAAATCCTGACGGTTCCTTGGCGTGAGGGGTCTGTTGCTCAACCGATTATGCTCTTATGCATTGAATGTGGTTTCATAAATATCGAAGATGTTATATGAACTTTGTATAGACTTTTGATTTGGTTTATAATATACATATAAAAGAGATCGTCAGAATTGACAAAAATCCTTTGATATCTGATGTTTACATAAGCATCACGCAGGTCTGGGTGATGACTGGCCTTTGGAATTTTCGATATTGGATAGAACCGGGAACGCGGGTGGTCGGCCCCTTCGTTTTGACGTTTTGACCGGTTGCAGATGATCAAAATGATCAGCATATCACCACAACATCTGGCGACACCAAACGCTGACAAAGAGGCAATGCACTGAACAAATCTGAGACATTTCCATGTTGGCGAATACAATTTCAGATTGTTTGACCAAGCCAGGAACTTCTAATTCGCCGGTTTCATAATTCCACTCTGACCCATTGCCGCAACACCGTGAACGTCTCCAAGGTTCCGAAGGGCCCAGCAGCGTGACCACCTTAGATTCTTGGAAACGTTTTGGAGGTTGACCCACAAAACAATGCTACCACAGCAGGAATCCCAAGAGATCAATGTGTTCAATCTCCAAACTGCAAAGCGTTTTACCTGTGAACCAACAGCATCGTCTGATTTTCTTTGGATTTCCGACACCGCTTTTTTTTTTTGAAAAAAAGACTCTGGGTGTCCTGGCGCCCAGTTGTACCCATTGCTGTCCACTGCTCGCATCATGTCCGAGTCTTGGAGGGGTTACGGTGGTCGCGTTGAATCTGACGGAGGCCAAACTTGAAATTGTGGTGCTGAGGGTCAAACTTTTTGGCTAATCCAATTGCTTCAATTCAAACCTCAATGTGTGCATGACTGACATCAATTTGTATTGTAGGAGATTCACGCTTTGGAAAGTCACTTCCAAACTTGCACGTGGAGTAAGCCGGTTCCAAGTTTTTGGCAAATTCCATTTTTTAGGTTGCACATTGCAAAGGCTTCGCATTACCGTTGCCATCTTTGATTTCCACTTCCTACATTTCGTCCAGTTCCGGTGTTTGCTCGGTCAGGTCTGGTCCTTTTGGCGTCATTGGCGGAGTCTATGGTGGCCTCCTGTCCCATGGGGTGTGGGCACTTAGAGTCTTCATATGGGTTGAGTGTTGAATTCGAGCAAAGGTGATGCAAGATTTTCAATGTGATCCAGATTTGTATGCCCAACCCATACCAGCATGTACACTTTGTGCCTGAAGAGTGAAGCTGACAATTTTCTCACAATCTTATGGACTTGCTGTTGGTCATCTTGTTGTTTGCATGATGCCATGTTTTGAGAGACTGTAGGTATCGGGAAAGTCTCTGAACATTGGTGATACAAGACACCATATTTGAAGCGAACATGTGAAGGGTTGTATCAGTTTTATGTCAAGCTGAAAAACAGTTTCACGGAAACAGCCTTTCACCAAGTTGGGATCCCTTGCCGAATGCCATGTGCTCTCGTGCAACACCTTTGCGCAATGCCGGTTGCTGGTGGGAAACTTCGGCGACGAATTGGGCCTGTTGATCTCGGTGGGCATTGCATTCCTCGTAGGTGGGGAGGGGAGAGTTGGGGGGGGGGGGCAGCTGGAGCTGTGAAAACAGTGGTGTGGCATCTCATCCTTCATTTTCTAGAAAGTGCTCGGTGCATGTTATGTCACACATCAGAAGCAAAATAGATAATTCGACTGAATGGCATAATCAGTCTCAATCCAAATGTGACTTGCATGTCATGTACTGCATGTACTGCAAAGGCCTACATCACTATGGCTCAGGTCTGATACCCCCTTGAAGGGTTACGACGGTTACCATGACGAGCGGTCATTTGTGGTCTGAAACTGCTTGGTATCCACCAGGCTTGGCCTGCTTAGCCACCGACAAGATGTTGGAACGACCAGGTGGCCAACGGGTGGATGCGACATTGCAATGGACCTCATTGAGATTTCTTCGTCTCTTTTTATGGACCCTGCTGGCGCGCCTGCTAGCGCGCCTGCCCCAGATCAGATACAGGTAAAAGATGATGAACCTGTGTCAAAGGGAAGAAGCCGTTTTGTGATAATATCTTAATGATCTCTTGTGATATCGTCTTTCATTTGTCGACTTCATGCAGCTTTCCAAGTGCACCTTCTCACAAGCTCATCGTCAACCTGCCAGGTAAATGGAGTGTAGGTGCTGGTACTTTAGTCCCGGGGCCCATCTTGCTGAAGCTGTGGGCCTTGCTTAGATACCCCTGAAAGACCGATCAGTTGCAGGTAGCGAGAGATTTGGGGAACATGCACGAAATATGGCCTTGTTTGTTGTTGACCCCGGATCACAAATTGAGAACTTACAGTATTCAGGATGGGTGCAATAATATGGAGCAATATTTTACAGCAAAAGATACCAAAGGCACGTTTGACATGGCTCAATATGAGATTTAGTCTCTTTAAGAGAAACCAAGTGGAAGTTGACAGGCGGAATAAGAAAGTGTGGTTCATAATGGAAGAATCCTTGCTCTTCATCTGACAATAGGGTGTAGCTGCGGGTCTGGGCACATTGAACTGATTTCTCAATGTCAAACATAATTTTGGATCCAATACGCGACCCCATGTTTTTTTTTTCGGTGAACATGGCCTTCCAAATCATCCAAATCCAAAATGGTGAAGTGACAAAAATGTCTGAGGCTGCTCTGAGCGTGGGCTTGCTCGTCCACTGGGTTCCTTGGACCTACAATAATACGTTCCATATTTGGAACCACAAGTTAACCCGAATATGAAACTTGCAAACACCGGAAGCATATTCGATAGTCAAAGACAAATTATGTAAACGATAGTCAAAGACCTTCTGCTTTGTTTGGAAGCTGAGTGAAACCTTCATGAAGCCTGGCTTGTCCGGGATCGAATGAAAAGTTACTAGTCATGTGATCAGTAACGTCTCCTTTTCTCGATAAGCTTCAGCCGTGGTAGCCAGATGGTAGTCAGAAGTCAAATAAAAAAGTATTTATATATATATATATAGATACGTAGAATTATATCAGAAGATACCTTTACGACTGATCACATACAGCAACTATTAATATGTAGTATTCTACTAGTAGTGTAAGGATTTGTAAAGGCCTGGACCGTTTCTTAGTGGAGAAACCTTCATAGGCCGCAGACGATGCAGTGCAACATGCAGAGGGCTTGCTAGAACATAAGCATGCTGAGAAAGGACTGGGCAGCGTTTCTGTGAGTTTCTTTCCATGTATTGATCATGACGTCACCCCTTAAAAGAGATCGTATAGATTGTTATGGTTTTGAGTTTACTGCTGCAGCTTACAAATTACCCAAGAGTGATTTATATACATCTGTGAGCAGGGAGAGGGATGGGCAAGGAGGCAACATTTTGAGAGTAATGATACGTAATGATAGTGCAGCATGCCAAGGCCTGCACTTTTTGTCTAGTTGTTTGTGAATTCTGAAACCGCTATTCCTTTTACTTTTTCAGTCATGATTCAGGGGATTTGTTATTGTGTGCTTTTGATGTGATCCTCCTTGACCAGGCGAAGGAGAAGAGGAGAAAGAGCAAGATAGCAAGATGCCAAGCCAGATGCTAAAGAGAAGGACCAAAATGCAAAGACCCGTGGAATACCCCGAGGTGGCACACGTTTTTTTGGGAATCCTGCCTTTAGGTTGTGAGAAGCGATTTGACGTCTAGCCACATTTTGACGGGAAACCCTGCACAAGCTAGTCTTTTTAACATCCTGGACCTTCTGTGCGTGCCAACTTGCCTGGTAAAGATCTTGTACAGACGTTGTAAGCGGTACCATAGTCATTGATTTCAGGATCAGAGGATGTCAAAGGCGCCAGCTGGCACCTCCATACAAAGTTGGGTGAGTTTCCCATTTTTTCGTCAAGGTGCTGGCAAAGAAGGCGGCAACAGTGCAAGGAATTCAATGGAAGCAGCAGCAAGGCAAATAGCAAGGCAAAGGGCATGAAGGCCAGGCTCTGCGAAGTTAGTGCTGAAAGTGGGGACTTTGCAAACGTGCTGATTTCAGGATGCTTCAGGTACTATGGTACTAATTTGGTGTTGAATAGGCAGAGGAATCTGGTCTGATTGGAACTCCAGCTACTTTGGCTCTCCAACTGCTCAGACTAGGATGTTCAAGATGTCTTCCCAGTGGGTGCATTTAGTATCTTGATTTCGGACACTTCTCTTGGCTTGTTGAACTTGATGTCTCGGACAAGAAAGAAATTGGCTGTTCCGCTACATTGGTTGGTAGCTTGATGTTGTCTGTACTGAACTTAAATAACATGGCATACTTCATCCATATTTCTTAATGTAGAGGGATCCTAGAATGGGTGGGTCAAAGAAAGGGTTGTTCCGAAACACAGCGGCAGATCAAAAAAAGGGCAAACTGGATCCTTGTGGTTGCGGGTGAGTCCGTGGCTGGCAAGAGGCAGACTTGGTTATATGCTATGACATGATCAAATACTATCAAATATACTTAAGCTTACTTACTATAGTATATGATTTTGGGCCTCGCATCTGTGGCGTCTTGTTCCCGTTCCTCTTCATTTTCTTTTGATTTCTTGTTATTGCTGCTGCTGCTGCCACTGTTGTGTCGGTGTAGTAGGTATAGTAGTAGTAGTAGTAGTAGTAGTAGTAATAGTAGTAGTAGTAGTAGTAGTAGTAGTAGTAGTGTTGTTGTTGTTGTTGTTGTTNTTGTTGTTGCTGTTGCTGTCGGTGTCGTTCTGATTGTGGTCGCTGTGGTCGGGTCGTGGTGGTTGTATGCGGTTGTGGTTGCCCATTGTCCCCTTTGGATCCCTTTGGCATTCAGCAGAATTCAGCAGAATCGGATCAGAATGACTCAAGGGCAATCCAATCAGAATGAATAAACCTTCTCATTGCAGGTTTCTACGACCTTCAACGAGATGTTTCTTTTCAATGCAGCCGTCATGGGTTTTGCAGAGAGTGCCTCGGCCTCGCTTTTCCGATGAAATGTCTAGAACAAGCTGGAAGGGATCCAGCGGGGATCATCACAGGAGTTTCCTGTTGGGTTGAGCATCTTTTCGGTTCATCTATTAATCTATGTTCATGTCATATTTTGGACTGCACATGTTTGTCTCAATTCACCAGCCGTGCCTGCACTGTCTGCACACAGTCTTGTTTTCACGGCAGCAGATTCAACTGCACGGTGTGAATAAAAGAAAACCACCGACGAACAACAAACTCATGCTGTCCCACAAAAGCAGCTTGCGACCGTACCTGTTGCATGATACATGATGTTGCATGCTTAGTAATCATTCATAGCAGTCCCACCGTCGCGTATCAAGTTTCATCGTCTGGTTTCCTGCGACAAGGTGGATGGATGAGCTTAGTCCTGGAACAGTTCGACAACATTGTGATGAACGTTGCAAATTCGTACCGCCACTAGGCTGCAGACTCGTACAACGCTGCATGGAGCAGATCCTAGTTGTGCACTGGCTCAACGCAGCTTGAGGTTTGCAAGAAGAGTGTGACGTCCTATCTCTTGTTCTATCAAAGTGCCTTGGCTGTTGGTCTTGTTTCCTCTCAAATTCTGAAACCTTGGGGACACCAATGCACTCATCGCCAGATATGCAATTGGTGTTAGAAGCTGCTCGTTTTTTGTTACAGCTGGACCACGCTGGACCAAGGTATTCAGGTTCCAATCTGCCAGAGCTGCTCGTTTGAAAAGCACGGGATGGATAAGGAGAAGCTTTGTCAGAGGAGCTTTGTCCTTTGCCACATGCCCTAAGAATCTTTGGGGTGCAAATGGCAGGGGTTTGGATGTGCATAGGAGAGGTCGGCCCCCTCGGCTGTTTGAGGGAGGGGTCAGGAACCTCATAAATTTGAACCGAGGGCCCATGACACCCCGGGGGTTCCGAAGGCACTTCAGGATCAAAGGATAAAGCCTACGCCAAGAGATCCTTATGTACCATCACATAGATATACATAGATATACATAGATAAATATACATCATGATGCTTAGACCTCAATATCAGGAGCATGGCAAGATTAGTTCTTTGATGTTCTTTGCAGATAGAGATACCTTGATCAGAAAAAGGTTTCCATCCTGGAAGATACATAGAATGGTAAATCACCATCGCAAAGAATCTTTGGCAAAAACCACTTACCCATTTACCCATTCACTCCTAAGAGCATCCTGTGCTCCACCCATGGCCCGGAACTATCCCATTGCTCTTTTTCTTTAATCTTCTTGGCGAGCTCTGCATGCTTTGGTGAGTTGGTTGATGCCTCGTGGCCACTGCCAAAGAGGACAGTGGGAGGAACTTCTGTGGAGTGGTCGAGGGGCAATAGAGTTTTGATTTCGTGAAGGATCATAGACTACATATAGACCTACAATCTGAAAGATAAACAACGATATCCCCATTGCATTTTCACATCACTATCAAGTTGTGAGGCCTTTAGGCTCCCAGCTCAAAAAAAAAATTGACGGGGGTGCGGCAATGGCTGTGGCCATGGATCCGGGCCGGCAACTGCGTGGGGTTGAAGGGCAAATAGAGGGACTCTTGATGGCTATATGTTTTTTTTTCAAACAGCGTTGGACCCATGCAAGTATATTGATGATTTGTTTATCTTCCATGAGTTGCATGCATGTGCATGCATGTAAGGAATCATCAAGCTGCATTTGCCCATCGAAACCTTTCTTGAATGTGCGAGTGCAAAGCGTCCAGATAATACATTATTTCCTGATCTATCATCTTTCTGCATCTCTCACTCGGACTTGGAGACATACCTTCCTCTTGTTCTAGGGCTGTTCGAGCTATCCCCCATGGGTTGCTTGGTTGAGATCTCTAGTCAATATTTTTGTGAGCCCCCACAAACTTGAATAGTATTATTGATGCATCGGTGAACTATTTTTACAACCGCCCATGCAGCGCAAATGAGGGGAGTTCAACATGCAAAACTTCCATAACGTCTTTCAGCACTTGGATCGAGAAGGAGGGTTCAATCTCAGCCAGGCAAAGTTCAAGAAGGATCGCAAACAATGGGCCCAAAATGACCCTTGAGTTGCAGCTTTGATAGGACATATAATAGTGTTTAAACTGTTTGGCCATCCCCTTATTGATATATAATATAGATTTGTTGCGTAAGCTAAGGAGTCCTACATTATTTGCGCCTTGCTTTCGTATGCACGCCGATACTGGCGCAAAGCACTTGAAAGAAAAACCAAAACCGAAGTTGCCTTGCAGCTCATTGCCGTTCTCAAGCAAAATCCCCGAAAAGCGAGGGATAGTTGTAGGAAGGGAGCAAAGGCAACAACACAAGGCCATCAAGGCCAGGATATGTTTGCGCCACTTGCAAGAGTATGGGCATTCAAAAAAAGAATCTCTCACCATATAACGGATATCCCTACCTCGTGCTGCGTAGGTGCTGACCAACTCGTGGAGATTTCTGACTCCGATCTAGAAGAGATGGAGGATTAGGGTTCAACAAACATGGAGGTAATAGTGCTATAGCACACCCACCCACACACACACGAATGTCCATGTTTGTTTTCCGTTGTTCGTTTGCCATGGGAGCAATTCAACTTCAGTCCATGGTTGAATCACCGTAGCTGCCTGTACACCCCTGATATCCATATTTGGGATTATAATAGCCATGAATCAACATTTATTTTGTTTTTTTCCTGCAATCTCTTGTGCAGGAGGGAAAAGTTGTTGAAAAGAACCAGGTGGAGAATACCCTTCATGATGAGGATTATGCAGAACCCCCAAGCGAAGATCTCCAATGTGAAATTGAGGATATTTGCAACCAAATGGCTCCTCCATTGGAAACGGACACCCAACTTGACCCAGAAAGCCAAGGTGCAGATCAGATCGCCACTGCTACAGGTGAAAAGGAAACCCACACCTCGGGTGATCCAATTCCAATTGAGTCGGATGATGATGAAGATGATTGGACGCTAGAAGATTGCATAGAGTTCGTTCAACAATGGTCATCCATAGATGAGATGAAACAGAATCGTCCTTCCAATATCACCCAACCGCTTTGGAAAGCCATTCTGGATGTTTATGACTTGTGTTGTGAGTATGGTCCCAATACACAACATATTCTTGGTCATATGGAAGCTCGTGCTAAAGGTCTCCCATACAATCCTGATTCAGAGGTGACTCCACCAACGATGAGCCCAAACCATGAACTTTCCAGGGCTGAGGGTCTCGGAATTCTTAGTGCATGTGGTTTCAGTGATGAAAGGGCTGTGGAAGCTTTGCAACTTACTGGAGATGATGTCGCTGCTGCCATCGAGATTTTAACAGCTGAGAATCTTGGTGACAGAGCTGCTACTGGTGAGTTTGGCCCCCCCGAACTGGCTGTTCCCATAATTGAACAGGAAAAAGAAAAGCTTAAGCAGTCATCCCGAAAGGATACCACTGAAATCATCGATGAACTACAACCACACTTTGATTCCCAGATTGATGCGGAACTCCATGGGCATATGATTGAACAAGCTAGAGAAGCCCACCAAGCAAATGATCTCATGAACGTTGATGCAGTACAAACCATCCCCTATGACTACCCTGAAGTCTTTATCCCTGATGATGGTGAACCAACTTCTGATGGCATCCGGAATGGTGAACCAACTCTTGATGGTGAACCAACTTCTGATGGCCATACGGAGAATATGGATTGGACCAAATGCCTAGCTGGGGTTGAGGCCAGGGAGGGTTAACATGCATAAATGTAATATATGTATATATATACATATATATAAATATTTTATACACATCAAAACCAAGGAGATAGGTGGACTTGAAAAAATCATAGGCGTTGATGAACCCAAAAGACTATACTCTCCTGCGAGGGGAAAGTAAAACCGTAAAGTCTGATATTATATATATATATAGCGTATTTTACTTCCATGTTTTTGCTCCTGAAATCCTGCCCAGTCCATAGATACATGTTCACCTCCTTCGCACTCACACTCCGCTAGGCACCTTTTGGAGGATCTCGAACTGCGGCAGTATTGGCTGCACGGCCAGAGTCCTGTCCGCAACAATGGTGGGGTCAGGTTTGTGACGCTCTGCGTGTCAATGATCAACAGCATGCTGGGGTCTTTCTGATTTATAATTTGTTTGTATAAGGACTATGAAGCATTGGCTACGGCACAATCCCAAGAAACACCAGATCCTTTGGCCAAGAATTTCAAATGTCCGAAAGTCGTTGCTGTGGGTGCAGAAGTTCCATTGGGTGACTCTTTGGTGGAACAAGTCACTGAAGCTATTTCAAAGGCTGTCCCTCCTTCCTATGGTGAACAGGGGAAACCACGGGGAAGAAAACCCAAGAAGGACAAGAAAGTCGAGGTCAAAGGCAAGAGAGGCGGTAAAGCTAAGAAAGCTATTCGTGGCAAAGGGAAACGTCGTGGAATTCTAAAAGCCAGTGCCAGCAAACATACAGCTTCCGGGATTCAGGAGGTAGATGATCCTTCAAAGAAATCGAAGAAGGAACGTAGGGCTATCAAACCTGTTCAGACTGCTACTCCATCAGCTGCATCATCCACCCCCAAGAGGAAAAAGGGTAGACATGCTAAGAAGGAGGAGCAACCCAAGATTCCTGAAGTGGTTGAAGTTCCTGAAGTTAGTGGTCCGAAGAGGAGTAAGAGAAGTAGCTCTGCCAAACATCCCAAGGCTGAGGTGGCTGAGGTGGAAAGTGTTGTGACCCCTCAGCTTGAGAAGCCCGATGATTGCGTGGAATGTCCTGAACATGTAACAGGTCATACTCTCTACTCGGCTGCATACCGTCGTGCCTTGAACGAGCGTGGGGACAACAAGGATATGGCGAAAGCAGCTGGTAAGAAAGCATCTGAGCTTTTCAGGGTCTACAAAGTGATGAGCCCTTCTTTGAGTGGGAACCCTAGGCCCCCCCGTGCGAGTAGAAATGCTGCCATTGGGGGTGCGTGATTTTCCCAGCCATTGGTTTTCCTGTGTTTTGTTCTCATGCATGATGTGAATGCAACAATGTATCTATACTAGCTCGAGGAGCTATAGGTATGATGTATACATATAGGTAAATATTTATATATATATATTTAAAAACATATATCTGTTCTATACTTTGCAAAGGGAAAAAATCTGAGGTTACATAACATGTCCTTATCCTCGTTGTGTGTTGAACAGTTCGACAGTTCTTTTCTCCGATGGCAGGGCAGGGGCACCATATCCCAACGAAGTCAGATCTTTGTTGGTCAATGGTGACATTGATATTGATCGAGTTTGAAATTAATACGTGGCTTTCGCTGCGTGTAAATCTTGGGCAGGGGATACCATTTCTCTCACATGGCAGGGTCTTTTAATGATCCATTCTTGTGCAGATCCCAATTTGTCTGCGCATGTCCTCGGGAGATTCGGTGAAAAGCAACATGGAAAACGACTGAGTGCATAAGTATGTTTGCTCACACATGTTTCAGATTTCAAGCACAGCAAGTCAGTTTCACTTCAAACAGCTTGATGATGCCAATACCACTCATGATCTTGAAATGGATTTGTGTGCTTACACCTCTGCAGTTTCAAAGGGACACACAGTCTGTAGCTTTTCCTCGGTGTGAACTCCCCACAACACCGATCCTCGGCTCTGTAGATTCCAATCATTGTCCAGCAAATATGATATTCTGCATGCAGATCTTCTCGCTCACCTGGCCCCGCTGTTCGCTTGAGGAAAGACTGGGCACATGGCAATGAATCACATGAAGAAGTTCATGGGAAAGGGAAAGAAGAAGAATGGAAATAAGAAGAATGTTGAGAAACGTGATGATCTGTTTCTTATATGCAAAATCAAGATGGCATCCTCATTTTGCAGTCCATATCACTTGGAAGTCTACATTCAGGGGTGTTCAATCAACATCATGAAATGAAATTGAGGCTCTCTTCGAAGAAACGGATGAATCCAATGTGGACATTACCCCGAGCTATGCCTAAAGGGGAGAGTCGACCTGGTTTCCTTCCTGTCCGGCTATGCATGCTGATGGAAGTAATGCTGCATGCCTTTAATTTCCATGGGGGCTTTGAATGCATCGACCTTTTCGCAGGCAAATGTGCCATCTCGAAGGCATATGTTGCAAAGGGCCTCCGGGCCTGCGCGTTGGACATTCTGATCGATCCTGAAGATGATGCTTGGCTGTACCTTAAGAAGAAAACAAGGAAATCCGTGGTTGAACCATCCAAATATGCACATGCATTTCATTGATCAGTATTCTCTGATCCCATCAAATAATGTTCAGAATCCAAGATAATACTAGGTATACCCAAAGTAATCCCACTTCTCTGGCTATATATGTACATCTCTGCATGCAGGACATTCTCACGTCTTATGGATTTCTACGATTTCTTTGGGCCGCAATGAATCTCAAAGAAGGAGCCCTCTTGGTAGCTGGCATCTTATGCTCTACATGGTCCGTTGTCAACCGACCCTTGGCTGGTATACGGCCGCAACTTCAATTGTGATGATCACATATCTGTATCTAGGGACACTTCTCACAATCACAATGCATA